>JASSUY010037104.1:33807-53479 GCA_032466535.1 Forpus xanthops | reverse complement strand
ATGAAACTCAGAAAGTCCTTGGCCAGCCTAAACATTCTAAGCCGTAACTATAAACACTGGTGTTATCAGCACTGTTCTCAAGCTGAAAATCTGAAACACAGTGCTGCACCAGTTACTACTTAAAGGGGAAAACAGACTGCTGCTGCTGAACCCATGACATGGTGGAACCAGTGGTTGGGCTCTTTCTCAGTCGCCTGTTCTTGCTTGTTCCTGCTAGCTGAGTGTGACTAGGTAGATACCTCTGTTTCTACACACTGCCTATTAATTTTTCTGTAAGTGTCGGGAAGCTGAATTGTTCTTTTACCTCTTCAGTCCATATCACCTGATACAGCTACATGAACGTAAACAAATGCAAGCCAAATGCTGCTCAAGGCTCTTTTGCCAGCCATGCCACCCTTGCACAATGAGAAACACCAAAGAAAAGAGAAATAGTACCTAAGAAATTGAATTACACATCTCCAGCGCAAGAAGCAAGGAGAGTCCAGATGGGAGCATATTTCAGTATAAAGAAAACAGATGGTTATACCAATATTACTGTATCCTGAGTCTGGGAGAAAAAAAAAAGGGGGGGATGTTGGTCAATAGGTAATACGCCTTAGTAAAAAAATTACTGTGAGGATGTTGTGGACATGAATAGGTTATATTATAAATTGTTATGAATTCAGCATTAGACAATATCAGCACTCAGGGTCACTGCTGTTCACCTGCTGGGCTCTGTGCCGCATGACATCTATTAAACATCTGTTAACCCTTTACAGCTAAGTGGAAGCTTTACAGTAAGTGTAGAGTAGATGCCATGATATCTATGAAACACAGCTTTTGGACGACAGTGTATCTAAGAGGTAGCAGAAAGTTTGGAAGTGTGAAGATCAGCAACACACAGATCCAGATCACTGAACCCCAGCTGTTAACACAATTACGTTATAAAACTGTGTTTCAGTTCCATAATGCAATGGTACTTCACAAATTTAAAGTCTTTTCTTATTCCGTCTGTGTAAAGAACCTTGGATTTATATTCCTCTCTGAACAATGATATCTTAAAAAAACAAGTAGTGTTTCATCTTTAACCTAGTCCTATTGCTCTGCGGCTATTCACTGTGAAGTAGAAATAAAATAAAATTATGTTCTGTAAAATGAATGCAGATTTTGAACCTATACTGGAGCACATCAGAAGCCATTTAAGATTATGCAAGGAATGGGCCAACATAAGAAGAGCAAGCAACCTTGCATGACAGACATTTTCAATGAGAAAAATCTGTTGATTAATGCCCTGAAATGCCAGGAAAGTAGCAGAAATGTGGCAAAAAAAGTTAAGATGCAAGTATATGGATAATCATTATAATTTGTTGCATCTTTGGAGCCCTTTAGAAATACTGCAAAACTTCAGCAAAAGTAATTAAAAATATACTTTCTGTTAGAGCTAAATATTTTTTTTAAAGGCTGTTTAAACTGTAGAAGTAAATTAATAGGTCTTTTTTTCTTGTTTGTGCTGAGAAACTTTTTCATTACCTCAGGCATTTGTGTAGGACACAAAACCTATCTTTTTTTTTTTTTTGCCTTAGTGTATTAATTAGCACAGTAGGGAATGTAGGCTGGATAAATGAACTTACAAACAGATAAAATTTTACCTTTACAAATGACATCCAGAGTTCTAGACTAAAGCCTTTCACACCTGATGAAACATGGTGCATAGCAGAATGCATTCAGGAGGTAATTAGTACGGAGGTTTCATTTAATCATATTGTCTTACATACCACCCAGAATGCAACAAATTCAGTTTGATTTTAGTAATATTTTCAAGGAACACATTTCTAAATATGCTAGAAAGAGAAGAAAAATTAATTCAGCAAAATATGCCTTTATAATATTTGTTACACTTCATTATGCTGTCAAATGGTGTTTTTAAAGTGTAGAGGTATGTGTGGTAGATTTTTGGGACTGAAGTTATATTTAAACTCACAACTTTTTCTGTGTAACTTATGCAGTATTTTGCAGGCAGCTGTGTTTTCAGTTTTATCTGAATCAAAGTTGAGCTGGTCATGTCTTAGAAGTATAGTGCTATGCCTCAGATGATATACCTGTTCCTTCCTTGAAATTCTTTTGACTTCACAGACTCACAGAACAATTGAGGTTGAAAGGGACCTCTGGTTTCTTGCTGCTTCTAGGCATTGAGGTAAATCTGATGAGCCTGTAGTCCTCTGGGTTCTCCTTCTTGCCCTTTTTTGCAGATGAAAGTCCTCCTGCCCTCCAGCATCTCTCCCAATTGCCTTGATCACTCAAAGTTAACTGAGAGTAGCTTTGCAGTGACATCAACACCTGAAGCCCTTGTGAGAGCATCTCATCAGGGCCCATGGATTCCTATGCCCAGTTTGCTGAAGTATTCTCAGACCTGTTGCTCATTAATGACTGGCATGGGTTGTTCTTTTCTGCTTGTAAAATAATGTATTTTCTTCAGTCTTTGCAAATGTGTTTTTGCCACAGCAATATTCGTGAAGAATTCTGCTACGGGCCTGGACACCAACCTTCAGCTAGATTGTGTTTGGTGTCCTCCAAACCTCTGACCTCTTTCCCAATGCATTTGTCTGGTTGTCACCTCCAACACAATTTGATTGTTCAAGTTCTGCAGCTCTTAGTGTCCCAGTTTTCTCTTGTTCTGCATAGGAAAAGTTTTCTTTTTATCATCCATCCATCATCCACTTGCCAAGTTTTCAAACAAGCACTGTGGCAGTTTTTCTGCACTGCTTTCCCAATTTAGGAGCTCCCTGAAGATTTCACATAAACATCTACATGTGTACCCCCACTTTCTTCAATCTCTGCAATATATGTTAGGCAGAGCCCAGCTGTTTCCAACTCTGTCTTTATATACTGTCTTATACACAGTTTCCATGTTTCTTCAGTGCCCAATATTACCAGATTTTAGGATAATTAACACTACCATACAGACAGTGGTAATACCGTGAAAGAGTCTCTTAGTCACCCGTATGCTGCCTAGCAGATAGGCATTATCATGTTCTGGTTTGGGAAAAAAAACATTACCTGTTTGTACAGAAGAGTGAGCTGTAAACATAAGTGAATAGGTGCCCTGGCCTGCATAGCAGCTAAGACCTGAAATGAGGCAAAGTTTTAGACAAATTCTTGTTGACAACACTTTCAATTTTTTTAGTTTACTGAGAACCCATTCTGATCACAGCCCAGCCTGTACCGCATTTTGAGGCTTTCCATCTTAAACACAGAGGGCTTTTTCATATTGAGTACCAAAAAAATAATGGATTCCAGTAAATTCCTCATTGGCATTATTCCTAAAAAAAATAAATATGGAGGAGCAATGCAATTTAGAAAGAGGCATTTATTCAGCTCACTGTGTCTCAGGTCACATTTAAGTGCTGAAGAGCGGCATGAATGTCCTTTAAGCATATGTACATTCAGCTGGTATGATGCTCAGATACTGCAGTGATGAGGGTCTTAATACACCTGTGGCCTTCTCATGTTCTCAACAAGTCCACCTCTGTTCACACAAGTATGTAAAGAGAAAAAATGTCAGAAGCCAACTCTTGTGTGTGATGGAAAACAGTCTGTGGGGATCCTGGGAAAGTTAACATGAGCTTTGCTAAAATAAGAGGCCGTTATGCCAGCTACTGAATCAATATAACTCTTATTATATGTAAAATGCACGGAAAATGCTACTTACCAAACACTTCATTGATACTAATCTAAATTCTACTGTAAATGTTGGCAGTATGCTTTGGTATGTTTTCCTTTCCTTGGTGACATTCTTTGCATGTAAGGCACTAAAGCTTCACGTTTATAAATAAAACACATTCAAGAGTGTGTCATAGAATCATAGAATAGTTAGGGTTGGAAAAGACCTTAAAACCATCTAGTTCCAGCCCCTCTGTCATGGACAGGGACACCTTACACTAGACCATGTCACCCAAGGCTCTGTCCAGCCTGGCCTTGAACACTGCCAGGGATGGAGCATTCACAGCTTCCATGGGCAGCCCATTCCAGTGCCTCACCACTCTTGCAGTAAAAAACTTCCTTCTTACATCCAATCTAAACATCCCCTATTTAAGTTATCCCTGTTACCCCTTGTCCTCTCAGTACAGTCCCTCATGAAAAGTCCCTCACCAGCATCCTTATAGTCCCCCTTCAGTATAATAACCATAAAAATTTGCAGGGTCTTTATACTTATATAAAAACTTCAATAAAGTAGTTGAATTTGCAATGAATGTATGATAATGCACATGGTTTAATCAATATACCTTTCAAAGGAGCCTCATTTTGGAAAATACAAAAGCCATATCTTGCAGTTAGTAATAAATACTTCATTAAATTATCTCTAATTTAATTTTCACTCCCATTGGCAAACCTCTAGCGGTATATGTTGTTTTTCCTCTTGATGTTATTGCCCTGGTAACATGCAATCATCTCACAGCCTTTTGCTCTCTGATGTATGCTATATTGCCTCGCCTTAGATTAATCTCATAGCCATTATCTCATTTAAGTAGGTAATATTTGACCATCTAATCAACTTAAAGCAACTGACTAGAACAATATGAGCTTACATTTGGATTCAGAAACATTTCTGAAACAAGAAAGTGATTTGGAAGAAATAATGGTCTGAATTATTCTCTATGCTTGAAAATGCACGCTGCTTTTACTGACATAATTAAATTGCCTATGTATCTGACTTTTTAATAATGAAAAAAACAAACCCTTGAGTGTTTAGATGATTTGCTATATTCATTAAAAAAAAGAAATTCAGCAGCACCTATTCATGCATTTACTCTTCTTATGAAATGTAGACAGAATAAAATAGTGCCATGGTGTTCCAGAGTTCTAGGATTCCAGTTGAGAGAAAATGAGAGTTAAATAGTTTATTAATATAGGAAAATATAGAGATAGTAAAGGATACAGTCAAGGATACTTCTGATATTTGGTTATCTTACTAACCTCAAGGACTGTATGAAGATGATCAGGAAACCAGCTCTGAGAACCATCATCACAATGCTAGGTGGCACTCCCCACAGAGGCAGCGTTCACCTGGGTGGTATGAAGTTCTGCCTCCTCCACATCGTGTGAGGCTCAGACTTTTATACTGACACAAACACACAGACATTCCAACACAGGGGGCCAGCCTGCATTGGAAGAAGTGGCCAGCAATATCTAGAAAGGTCTTCAAGGATCGAGACTTTTCCAGGGATTTCTAAAGTGGAACTTTCCAGGTAGGAACCAAAGCTGGACTTTCCAGGGAGCAGCCAAAGCAGGACTCTCTGGGGAGGAGCCAAAGAGGACAAACAGTACTTTTCTATCTGGGTGTTTCACCATGGACCATTATCCATTGTCCTTGACACACATGGCTTTTTAAAATGGCATATTTCATAGGGATTCGTTAGTTTTTCATTTTAAGTGCTCCTTTTCAGTACTTGTATTTGTATATGCTAATGACAATGAAAAGGAAAAATTCAGTTTATCTTCTCATCCAGCTATGCTGGATGCTCAGATTTCGAACTTCTCAAGTTGCAGGTTTTGATAGATAAACAACTGAATTTTTCAAGGGTTTAATGTTTTTTTTTGGCAGATAGTAAAGGTTCTAGGTGATACTGGGAATTAAATTTAGGCTGTACAAATTAATAACTGCCAATTCTGATGCTAGGTTTTTGACTGGTAGGCAAGAGCTGTTGTTTTTTTTTTGTAGCTATTACAACTTTTGCACTTTGGAAAATGCTGCCTATCTAGGAGATGAAATTTCTTCAGAAACCTAAGTGGAAATGAATGTAGGATTGTGAGGAAAATTAATACTGTGTCAAGTAGAGCCTCGCAAGATTTGTATACAAATAGGACACTAACAATTGAAGTACAAATCAATTTTTAAAGCACATTAGCAGTATGAAAAGAATTCAGAAAGTGAACTTTGCCTCTGCAAGCTGGTTTTCCTCTGTGCATGTCACAGTGAAGCAATGCAATGGGTTAGATGTGTCATCAGTGATCTAAATTGAATTGACACTGCTGTTTACCTGTAAAGGTTTAGCCACTTGCTTTTGTTTGTAAAAAGACCCTTGCCTTGCTTGCACTGAAAGTTAGATGACATGCATTTGTTAAGACATCTTAGTTCTTTATATGTAATGTATTTTCTGTGAAGCTTCATTTCTTATTCCCTCCACATTATCCAGCCTCAACGTCTTTGGATGCTTGCCTTACTCAGTAGATACTATTCTTCTTCTCCAAAAATATGTCAGGAACTTTGTATCTACTGCTGTCTTGCATTCTTAGTTTATTTTAAAATTAACAAAAATTCAGGAATTTAAAAGATTTCTTTACTAGGCATTTGTTTTGACATCATAAAAAGTTTTGGCAGGCATGCAAATTTGGTCCTATCTATCTAAAATCCTAGGCGTGGAAGAATTAATCCTTAAAAAAAACAAAACCCTGCCCTTCTTCAACTGCAATTTCTAGCATTTTCACAAGGGCCTCAGCAAACGTGCATAGTAGCAGTGCAGTAAACCATGAATCCCCCTCACAGTCCTCTAGCTGTCTGAGGAAATGTATGACTCACATTTACCTATTATTGTAAATTGGCCAATTGTTAGGACTTCTTTTATTTTTAACAGTCCGGGTATTCTAGCACAGGGAATAGAAAGATCTGTATTGCTTTTTATGACAGTTTCAGATACTCAACATTGTGAGATAAGGGACTGCAGAATGACAAGAACTATTATGAAGTATGTATGACAGTAATCAGCAGTCAAGACATGATGGACTGAAGATACTTAAGGGTTCCTGCGTTACACCAACTTTACTTGCCATATGGTCTTTCTTCCCCCCAACTCCTCTTTCTCCTTGTAGACTTTTTAAGCTTACCACAAAAGCTTTCTGAATCTGGAAGTGCAGTGCAGTTCTCCTCAAAACTACTCCCTAAAAACCACTTCTGAGTTCAGTGAATTGGCAGTGGGTCCTACACTGAGACTTAACCTGCCACTTTGAGAGATAGTTTATGACTACTATCACACAGTGATTTTAGCAGGCCTTGTTCTGATCCTGGTGTAGCATGCATTTGTCATTTAGCTTGTTGATTAGCCATTCACATTCTTGAGAGAAGAGGAAAATGTCTCATGTGTTTAATTTGGATACAACTAATTCTAGAATATCACTTCAGGAAATGCACTACATTTCATATATCTATGCTTCTGTAACATGATTTCATAGCCTAATAGCTCTTAGGGAGATATAATTACAGTTACAACTCAGTTACCCAAATTAGGTTGCATTTGCAGTCCAAATATTAGAAGAAAACTCCAGAGCTTACCCTCCTGAGTAAATCAAAATTATAACCTTAATGGAGGAATGTTTGATTATCTGGTTTTACAGTTGTTTGTGTCCATGGTAAAGAACATGATTTAAACATAAAAGAAAAGTTGTTTATCTTAAAGGTAGAACAATCTGTGTTAACTGGCTAGAAAAAAAAAGCCCATAGATCTGTCCTAGTGGCTTTTCTGCAAATTACATTGAAAGAAGAAACTGCAAAAAGGCCTCTGGGCTATAAAGTAAATAAAGCATTATGCATCTAGAAAATAATAATGTAAACCACAGGAAAGAATCTATGAAGAAGAATGTGAAACCTTTTCTCACAGCTAAGTATAATAAAAGGAGAGAATTTTGAGAGTAAATCTGCCTTCATAATGGCAAACTGCTAATGATTTTAAGACTGTATTATTTGTGCTGCCACAGTGCACTGCCATTAAAATTATGAACCTGTGTTACCCCTGTGATATACTGAAGTCTAAAGTGTTGCAATTTATATGTTGAGTTTCACCATTTGCACACAAGTGTTTTCTTGAAATGCAGTAGCTCCCAAAAGTGCCCAGTGACAGTGGAGATATTGTTTGTTGCTCTTGATGAGATGCATATATTCGGTGTCATTTTAGTTTTCAGACACCATAGGGAAGAAGCATCATGGTTTTCCAATTTCTTTTTTCCCACAGGGCAGCATTCATCCTCTGGTCGTGTAAGGAAGGAACAGTGTTTATACTTCTCTTTGCACTGGAAACTGAAATGAAACATGTCAGAACATAAGAGGTTGCTAGAGGCATATTTCATATTCATCCATCTCTCTGTTTTTTTCCTGAATTGCTTGCTTGCTTCTTTGGTTAGAAGAGTTCCTGGCTTGGGGCTCTGATCTTGAGATTTGGTAACCCCAGATACTTATACTCAGATACTTAAATACTCAGATACTTAAGTATCTGTAAAGCTGGAAGCCAAGTTCTGCTTGGAGCTAAAACAGGGTATAGACTTCTGATGCTGTGCCAGACAGACAGGCAGACTGCACAGAAGGTCTTCAAAATGCTGGTAGTCTTGGGATCCCAACTGCTGTTCACTTCCCTTGATCTGCCCCTCTTTGGGAGGCGGCAAGTTGAAAGCCTGTAGATTTCCAAGAATTGGTTAGTTTGCCTCCTGAAGTTATTTCAGAATAATAGACCAAATCTGTGAAACTAGATAATGCATGGGAAGATGGTAAAAACTTAAGATAGTGTCTGATGGAAACTTATGACTTAGCAAAAGTTTGCCAAAGCTTCGTGTTCTCATTAGGTCATTGCTGATACTTAATTGTATGGAAAAAAAAGTCTTTACTGGAAAGTACTCATGTGTCTTGATTAAAGATACTTAACCCATATTAATTACTCTCTGGGCTTTTAGTCCAAATTAAGTTAAAAAGATGTGGAAAGACAAGCTACTGCCATAAACATATCAGAGCTGAGAAGTAAATACAGATGTTCAGAGTTCATCGTTTTAAACTAGGATGAAAAATTTTACATTGATGCTCAAAATCATCATTTTTCTTTGACAAAATGGATTCACTTAACAGAACATAATGAGGAAGATAAATTAATGCCTCTTGATTTCTAACCTCTTGTTCCAGTCATTATCGTTCTTTGATCTCCAGTAATTATAATGATGCCTCCGCTTCCAGATGTTTCTTTATTAAATTCCTTCCAGGAGAGAGAAAAGACACAAGTCATCCCAAATGCTGAAAGTTCTCAACTCATTATCATATTTTACATATCATACAGACATGCTGACAATGTTAATTAGTGAGAAAGGCTTGATTGTTCTTTAATTACTCTGCCAAGAGCTGGTATAAAACATGAAGCCACAAATTATATGACATCTTATAAATGGATTGGTTTAAATGATATCTTCATGTACCAACATGCATATTTCATTACCAGGCTTTAGTTGTTGGCATTTTAACATGGCCATTAATAATAAAAACACTGGGTTATGTACATGAATAGGAAAAATATTACTGCAGAATTTTAAAAGGTGCATGAAATGATGGTGCACTTTTATGTGTTGCAAATTGCAGCATCAAGACTGTGTGCAAATCATAAAGCTCTTCCTAATTGTTACCCTGACTGTCATGTCATTATATATTTTATGAAATGACTTCTTATTGAAAAACATGCAGTCTGTGAAGCAGAATGTACTCCTCAAAACCTCCCCTGTTTGTAGAGGGTAAAATCATTCTTACTTTCTGTGGCTCCAAAGATCTGACTTTCTGAAAATTAATGTTCAGCTTTGGGGAATATTCCTCTAGAGATTTCTTCTTCATCTCTACATTTGAGTCTGAGATTAATCTCAGGTGCTGTTTGGTGACTTTCTACATGCTCTAATAGAAGGTTATTATACATAAAATGAAAACAGTAAGCTCCCCAAGCTGTCTTTCTGAAAAAAAGATTGAGCACCCATTGGCTGAAACAAGTCTCATCTGCTTTTACATTGAATACATTTTCAGAGCAGCCCTACACTAGCTTGAGTAAAATAACTATTGTTACTGACTGATGATAAGACAACTCTAATTTATTCGATCAGCTTGTTTATTGCTGTCATATTATGAAGATGACATTTATGTATCAGCTTTGTTTTGAGCAAATAACTTTGACATTCATCAACAAAAGGTCAGTCTCTCCATTTTGCTTTGAAGTTTAAAGATCTATTATTCAAATATGAACAAACTTTATTCTCTTTACTAGCACCCTGTTTTGTACTGCAGGATAGGAATAGCCCTGCGAAATCAAAAAGAACTGCATGTATCTGTTGGTGGGGCAGTCATATGTTTTCTAACATTTGTCCATTCTCCTTTATGAAGATGAGACATTTTAATCAGTTTTTAAAGACGAAAAGCCATCAATACCTATTGTGTAAGTATGAAGACAACTGGGCTTCCCATTTTTGCCTTCGATTTTATAATACTGTCATTTCACAGAAGAATTCTCAGCTGGAATAACTCTTTCTCTGTACCTGCATTCAAGAGTGTTTGTGTCCTGAATAATTAAAAAGTCTATTGTAATTGCCTTTTCATGACATCTAATGCACGACAAAAAATGTCACATTTCTCTAAATACAATTTATAAGTCTAGGAGAAGCAGATGGTTTGGCATTTAGAAGGTGGTAGACTGCAGAAGGATGCCGAGCTGATTCACAGGGTGGCCTTGTTCAGTTCAAAAAGATGCCTTGCTAATCCCAGTGTGGAGCTGGGAATGCTGTAGGACTGATAATCTCTGTAGGACTGATGATCTTCACAATTAAGTATGCACACATAATTACTTTGTGAATTTTCCAAAAGCTGAGATGCTAAATTGTTGGGGGAAAGCCAAGGTTTTCTGTACTGTAACATAATGCAAGAGAATGGGTTTTGAACAAAGTGATTAGGATAACAAGTGAGAATCAACAAATGCTCTTTAGACGAGAATGCCCTTTTAATTCTGAAAGGAAAATCCTTATCCTCTACGAAAAATCCTGATTTAGAAAACCTGGAATGCTGTCTCCTGAACTAAAGGAAAACAAGTGAAAGCCCTGAGACAGAGAAATGACTGGCTGTATGGCTGCATTTTGAGCATATTTCTATGTATTTCTAGGCACTTTAAAGTTGATTTTTTTCTTACATTGTAGAGAAAAAAAAAAGGAAGTGATGCTTTAGAGGAATGGATACTGTACAAGGAATGCTTTTTGTGGAATCTTTTATGATATTTAAGTAACTGAGGGCTTTATTTTTGCAGCATGTAGAGATAGAAAGCTGTCATTCATTTTTGATTCTGAGTTTTTCACTCTAAATAAGACTCACCTTTTCTTTACAATGAGAAAGGCAGCTCATAGTCCATGGTGCCAAGTGAGAATGAATGCATTAAAAAAATTCTAGAGGTGGCTATAAGTGTTAATGATTTCCCCTTGTTTCTCTCTGGTGGCTGAGGCCATTTATTGCCTGATGGTTTTGCTTGTCTGCTTTCAGATATTTACCATGATATGGATATGATGTGGAAAATGTTTCCATTAGGAACAGGAAACAAATACTCCGTGCTAATGTAATTTAGTCTTTAATTATTTACTCATTTACTCATATTATTTTTCCAAAGCCTCCTAGCTTACTAGAACAGAAATACATTGCATACATTTAATGATCAGCTTCTTATCTCATAGTTCTGTGAATGTCTCTTTCTTGATTGTTTAGGCTTGTTCAAACTGTGCTTTGAAGACAAAGCCAGGTATTTCTTATTTTTTCTGTCACTAGACTGTCCTTTTCACACACACACACACACACACACACACACACAAAGAGTTACTTATACAACATTTTGTGAAGTGATAAATTTTCCCATTTTACATTTCTGTACCTTCAGGTGAAGCTATGCAGGTGTAACATTGAAACAGAAACACGGTCAGTTTCACTTTCAAGAGAATTTCAGCCTGAATGCTGGTTTGGTAAAACTGAAGCTACTGGTGACAAATGGAAACAGAAGCATTGCAACAAAAGACAGGCACAGGAAGCTTGGCTGTTTGTTGTTTGGTGATAGGCAGCTGGCTGATCAGCACAGATACATCAGCTACTCAGGAGATGTACAACTCTCAGCTGCAGAATGTGCCAGTTCTTCCTCACTAAAGTGACATGGAGGGGGGAAGAAAGAGAAAGGTAAGCAATAAAGGATCAAAGGGCACAAAGCCATAGCTATCTAGGCTTTAATAGAGTCACTACACTCAGAACAATTTATCCATTTGTGGTAGAGGGCTCCAATTGTCAGAAGACCCTTGGTGTTGGTTGGGGTTGAGAGGCAGTGAGACTATGAAGATGTCAAGAGCAGGATGTCAAATACTTTACCTAAATGCATTCTGTCTCCTTTGGCCCATCAGCCTCCTGCGTAAGCAATTTCCTGACTTGGAATTTTGGGATCAGTTTTTTTCTCTGACCTCATACATGCTGTGTGTGTGTTAGCAAGGGCAGTGTGCTATGTGAGATCATGGTAATAGAAACTTCAACTATCGTGTGTTGCATGTGCTGTACCCTATAATTATGATAAAACAGACATGTAAGTGCATAGCGTACTTCCAGTGGTTTATAAAGTGTTGGCTTACACACTTATATGAGTTTTCATATTGCGAGGTTTCTCCTTTCAGTAAGGTAGGACAAAACTATTTTTACATTCACTGAAACATAAATAATCCTATACTTATCCGGGGACAGAAAGCTTTGGATTTCATAGTATGCTATAGGGATTTTGTCTCAGGCCATCATCATGGGAAATTCATGACATGCTTAAAGTGCTTTATCTCAAGATAACCTGGAAAATGTCTCCATTTGATTTGGAACCATCATTTCCCTGTTTAATACTTTGAGTTACTGTGTTTATTAATCTCCTGACATACACAGGTCCTTGGCAGCAAAACCTGAAATTTGGGGGGTATTAATACATATGTATTTTTGGAGGGCATCACAATGGCATGGTCAGTTTTGGTTACAGAAGCTGGAGGTAATGAAAACAAAACAAACATCACAAGCCCAGGAGAGATAAGGGAGATTTGTTCATTTGAGACTGTTGGAAGGTGGCTGCTCAGTAGATACTGTGCAGTCATAAATCTGTCATGTGTAGCCATTGTGGCTGGGGGGATAAATATTCAGTACCTGTTATTACCTGATAAAGTCATAAATATGTATGGATCCATTTTATGTGATAATTAGAAAATCTATTTTCAGCATCTGCTTTTACCTGATAACCAACTTTATTATTTTAAATAAAGGAAAAACAGTAATTCACAAGCTATAGGCACCATGAAGATGTGAAACAGAGCTACCAAAGAGGAGAGAGGAAAGAAGAACACTGTTTTAGAAGCATATTACCTGTTATACAAGAGGCTTTGCAAACAAGAAGTTCTGTCTTTCTGTGTGGTTTATGGGAAATACTCCCGCCTGCTTTCAGAATGCACTTGTAAAATATTGAACTAAGTTTAACTTTAAATAAAATGGGATTATAGAAAATCCTGTCCATACCAAATACATATATTTTCGGGATCAGTTCTAAATATGAGTGCATACCATGATGACTGATTTTTATAGCCCACATTTGACAGAGAATTTGACCAATAGATTTTGATATTGCACTGTCACAATGGTCTGCTAAGAGCTGACAAATAAATAATAAAGTCAAGAGTTGCTATTTTATATTAAGCTCCTAGTCTTGGGCCATAACATGTGCATGCTGTTTCACTATGCAGAATATTTGGAGCCCTTACTTTTCCTCCCCAGCAGAGGCAGTGAAAGGAACTAATCTGAACCTCAAATTGTTTCCTTGCCTGCTGATAAGGTGAGAAGCAGTTTTAGAAGGTGCTGCCTTTTTCAGAGCTTTCAAACTCCCACTGTAGTTTGTTTTCTATCTTCTCTAGGTGCCATTTCCTTAAAAATTCTTCTTTGATGAGTAATGTATCTTAGCAAGGCGGCCCCATGAAATTCAAAAGCGTTTTTGTGAAGAGATTGAGAATGGTGTTTAAAAGAAATTAATATCTGTTGTGCATTGAATAAGTTCAGAAAGGAACCATGTGGTCCCAGAAGTTTTCGGTGGGTTTTGAGTCTATGCTGCATCTTAATCTTTTTAAGGAAGTTGCCTGCCTGCTTGTGTTGTAGGAAAGCATTCTGGTACCAGTGGAATTCATGCAACTCCTTCCTTTGAATTTCTATTTTATCTGCCACTATTTCACCCTGCTTCTGCTGTATTCTCACAGATCCTTTTACTGAGCAGCAGTTTGCACACATTTCCTCCTGCCGTGTGCCCCTTTAAGTTGTCCTTGTCACACGACAGATCACAGCCATTTGTTCCTGCTGACAGAACCTGGCAGCTGGGCTCTGTGCCATGAAAGTCTTTGATTCTGATGCCTGGAAAGGCATGTGGGTTGAATCTATCAGGAGGGATGGAGGAGTTAACTAACTACAGGGCTCAAGGAACATACATAGCACCTGATATTCATGGGTTGAGGTCAAACCTGTAAATATCTGTAGAATTAACTTAAACATGACACTCCTACCTTTATTTTTCAAAAAGCTTGGAATCTCTGGTAGAAATTTGGTATTTGATAAGGTGTGAAGGCAAATTAGCATTCTTTCTTTTTTTTTTTTTAAGAGTATAAATGTGTTTGCTTATCCGAATAGATTATCTGTTCCTTTAAAGCTCCTTCATAATGCAAATGTGAAGTAAGGATAATAAATCTTTTTCCTTACTGAGTTTTATTCTATGGCAAAGACATTTTTTACAACATCTGTTCCCCAGCTGTGTGGGTTCTTCTGTCACTCTCTCTCCTTGCCATTTTATGTGAGCAGCCAGGAGGAAAAAAGGCCAAAGCAGAGGTCTGCCATTTCTCCTCATAGACCATTGCCAGCTGAAATATCATGGTTCTGTCTTTAGGCAACTCAGTATTTCCTTACATTGAGATGACTATAATTAACTCTCCAGTGATCCTGACACCTCTTCTTCTCTGTCAGGCCAGGTTGGTCTTACATGATATCCCTCAAGGCTGTTTTAGCAGATTGTTGGATGGAACCAGGCAAACTGAACAAGCTGCAGCACCCTTCTGTGAGTGGTCATGGTCACTCAGCATAAAAGATGTTGCAATTGAAGTACAACATGTTTTATGTTCTCCTTTCTTGAGAATATAGAGAATATTCTGTCCTGACAGAATTAGTAGTCAGCTTGAGGTTATGCACAGTTTGCACCAATAATTAAAAAAAAGAATCAAAGTGTTTGCTGATAAAACTCATGAAAGACACAAAAAATGATGGAACATAATTAAAAGAAGCCGGTGGTTAATGTGAATTTTTTTCTGAGTATTTTACTGGAACCAAATACAGGTCCATGAAAGCAGTGACTTTGAAAGCACCTAGGATTCATAGAGTGCCTGTGTTGATATATTAGTTGAGATGAGGAGTGTGCTTTTGAAACCTATTTCCCAATCATCCCATTATCCTTTCTTTTGTTTTGTGGAGCGTCTCATTGGAAAGACCAGGCTGGATATAGTCCAAAGTACTATCTGCCAGAAAAGTGTGCAGTGTAGGCAAGAAGCTGCCTGAGAAATCTGTGTGACATGATGACAAAAGGGTTGATGGACTCTGATGTGTAAATGCGGTCTGTAGGATAAGGGATCATTTTGCAAATAGGTATGGATTTATTTATGGGTATATGACCAGGTTATCAGATGCAGTTCCATTTCCACACTTTCAAAGGATTAGAAATATGTAATCATATGATATAAACATGCAATCATAAATTATGAAGCTGATTCAAAAAGATATTTTAGAGCAAGGGACAGCCATCTGGATCTGTATAGTGGGGGGTTTGTTTGTAAAGCTTGATTATTGGGAATAAGAATCTTCAAGAATATTATTATACTCTACGAAGCTTTTTAACGTACTTGGCACAAGGTTATGATGTAGACTTGTGGCTGGAAGATAATTAGACAAATTTAAATTGGTGATATGCATTGCACTTTTTTTTTAATGCTGGAGATTATTAATCTTGGTAGCAAACTTTCTTGGGAAGAGCTGGATTTTTTATCACTTGATGTCCTCATATCAACACAGAATGTCTTGCTGAAAGATATACTCTAGCTAAGCACAAAATTATAGGTCCTAGTGCAGGGAGAGCTGTGGTACACAAGCAGGTTGAACTAAATACTATCTGAAGAGTCCTTTCCAGCCCTAAAGTCTATGAATCTGTGTTATCAATTTTATCTATGCCAACTTCTTACACAACTGAATCCTCATTTTGAGCCACTTTATAACCACAAGTTACCTGACACCGATGCTAGCAAGTTTCTAGCATGCTCTTATTTCTGGAATTAGTATCTCTCTGTCCCACATAGTCTTAAGGCACTTCTGCCAGCCAGAGCATTCATGAAGATAAGATGTTCTACAAACAGAAGAGCACAATGCTTTTTTAGTAGGTGGTGCAGTAATGTAACCTTAATTAGTCAAACAATGGCTTGGCATTTTTTTCTGAAGAGCCTGGCAAGGGTACACACTAGCTGAGGGTTAGGGGGGAAACGTGGTTGAAAGGAGAGTTGGTGTTCCTTTCCAAAGTTGAGTTTGTCATTTCATTTTATCTCAGAATATTTTCGGCACCTGATGAACTTATCAAATTTTAAGCTTTTCTGCTGAGATCTGCTATAGGATTTTTTTCTTTCCCCCCCATCTCTCTTTGGGAAGGAGATTAGGGCCAGTAGCTGTATTTCTAATAACTATATATTTGTTTTTTTTTTTCCTTTGGAGGCTTCAGTGCTCCATGTGTCAGCATGAAAAGGAATTGACATTTGAAAGGAAGATAAATTATTATGTTGGGTGGGTAGGGGCTTCATAATAATGTTTAGAGAGATGCCTTTGTCCTATTACTGTTGAAAAAAATCAATTATTCTGGCCTCTAAACACTGATCATTTGGGGAGTCTTGGAGTCTGGACCATTGGTGAAGGGAACAGGTCAAAGCACTTCCCATTCTTGAGTGATTTAGCATAGGTGTTATGAATAGGACTTATCTATAAATACAATTTATTATTAATACAGGGCCACAAATCTGTAGTTTTCTGTAGATTACTATATACTAGATGGGAAATAGGGAAATAGAAATGAACCCAAAGAAACCAGATTCTCACAACAATAAATAAGAAGTAGTTTTATTTGAAAAGTTTAACAGTCTATAACATGAGTAATTTAAGAAAAGCAATTCAGATATGACACAGAAAATCCATATGATGCATTAATACATAACATGTGCAGTTGGTGAACATATAAATAATAATGAAAAAAGATTATTTTTTTAAATACAATGGTTAAGATTATTTTGTGTGCCATTAATATGCAGTTTACTTATTAGGGCAGAAAATCTGTATTTCAGTTGTGTTAAAGGAGCTTTTAGAAACTGCAGATAGAAATCCTTACATGGACACATACTCAGCACTAGGGGACAGCATCCTGGTGCTGCATCCTGATTTTACTGTCTTTTACAATGAGACAGTAATCTTAATCTCATCTGGTAATCATAGAATAGAATCATAGATGATATTACCATTTTATTTTTAATCCAAATTATTTTAGACTTGCAAGTATAGGCTACTTTGTGAGCAATCTCATTTGTCTGATTTTCGTCTGTGGAAAGGTCTCTGTCTCACAAATCCATCTGTCAAATCAGATCTCTGCTTTTTCCTGTTGTCTTAATTTTGTAGCCATCTAAGTAGAACTAAGATGATTTAAGCTGCTTGATTAGCAGCTTCTGCAGACTTGTATGTGCTAAATTGCTATCTTTATTATTCTATGTCCAAGCAGTTACCAAATATTATTTCCAAAATTATGTTATACTAAATAGTCCTCTTACTACCAACTGAAAGATTGGTGGGTAAATGTCAGCTTTATATCTCTCCTGCAAACTAATAATATTCATATAATGAACATAAAATTACAGTAAATAAAGTCTTTCAGGTATATCAGTTACATGTCAATAATTTTCACAGAGGGTTTTGACTCCCTTTCCTCTATAGTGATACATAAATTGAAATGATATCTTATCCAGAAAGTTACTTAGAATGCAGTTAATTTTTTTGCCTGTGGTGATGGAAGCTCAAAAAATAAAATTCATCGCTCCCTTGCTTTATTAACACTTACTGCTCAGTGACATGATCTGTTTGTGTCCGGCAAATTAACAATGGCCTGGAGACGGCGCAAGTATTTGTGTGTTTAGAAATGAAAGGAGGTCTGGGAATGATATGAAAAATATGTTTAGTTGAGTAGGAACAAGTAGGGAATTAAATGTATTTAATTTGAGGACACTTTAGAAGGCACCTCGCTTTTATGTGTTTGTTGTGATTTACACTCAGCCGTAACTAAGTACCATGCAGCCTACTCATCATTATTCTCAGACTAAAGCCAAAACGCAGCACTATACCAGCTACTAGAAAAAAAATAACTGCTCCAACTGAAACCAGGACATGTTTATAGCTGGTGCAGAAGCTGTCCCATGTAGTTGCTTTTCTCACCCTTCAAATGAGTTACAGTGGAAAATTCAGACAAAGCAGTGCTCTTGAGTTGGAAAATAATAGCAGTTTCTTTACAATCATTCTTCTGCATTAAGATACACTTTTCTGCCTATTCTGCATAGTGATACAGGCTATTTTCTGATGAAAGATGCTCTGCACCTATTAAAGCCCTCCTCTTAGGGTGGCCTGCAGCTGAGAGCAGCTTCTCAGGAGCAATGAAGAAAGGGATTTGTGCTCTTCAGAGAGTCACTGGCATCAGTCACTGTTTCAGGCAGGTGCTTCTTCTTCCCACTGCACCCTGTCAGCATACCATGGTCAAGTGACACCGCAGGCACCTGAGGTGGCTTTTGGAAATTTTCATTGCAATGCATTGTTAATTGAAAGTTTGAAGCTCAAGAGTTATGAAGATGTATTGTAATGCTTATAGAAATGTGTAATAAATACTGTTAACAAGTAAGCTTTTATTTGTTACTTAACGTGTGCTGAGCTGCCTAAAACTTCCCTGCCGTCCTTTGTCTGGTGATGTTTAGTATGTACCGCTGAACAAATGCAGCTCTATTTCCCAGGTCACACCACGAAAACCTGCCTTCTCTTTGCAGCAACAAGAATTGCAACCATTACAAATAGAGCAGAGAAGTTCAAAGCCCTTGATCTCTTTTTGACTTCAACCTCCAGGTTCAGAAAGAGCAAGGTCAGCCAAGAGTTGCTTTGCCCAGAAATTGTGGAAAAGTAGCTTAGTGGTCAGTATTGGTTTAACTGCTGGATCATTTCTGAAGGCTAATCTTTTGAAAGGTCTAGATAACACGTAAAATGTGTCCAGCCTTTTTGATCTCTATGCTCCTGGTCTGGTCAAACAGCCTGGGGTATTTCTACCCAGGCTGCTATTTTTCTTTTCCCCAATGAGCCAAACCATGCTTCCCATGCGGATTGATGAGGAAAGGATAACCTGACAAACAGCGGCACCCTTGACTGAGCAGATTACAGAGAAAGGCTGAAAGTTCTCAGGACTCTCCAGTTCCAACACACCAGCTCCTACAGTACCCAAAAAGCATAGGTACCCATCTGCTTTGTCTGCAACATGCTGCCCAATTACAGCATTTCCAAGCTCTGCCAAGCTAGTGATGGCCACAGGACTCCAACCTGAAGAGGGGAGGACTGAAATACCGCTTTCATCAAGACTGATATGTAAGAGGTTGTCATGGGTTCAGCAGCAGCAGTCATCTTTCTCCTTTAAGTAGTAGCTGGTGCAGCACTGTGTTTTTGGATTTTCGGCTTGGGAACAGTGCTGATAACACCAGTGTTTATAGTTATGGCTTGGAGTGTTTAGGCTGGCCA
>JASSUY010037104.1:0-33707 GCA_032466535.1 Forpus xanthops | reverse complement strand
TTACTAAACTGTTCTTATCTCAACCTGTGGGAGTTGCATTCTTTTGATTCTCTTTCCCATCTCCCCGGGACTGGGGAAGAAAGAGGGGGAAGTGAGTGAGAGAGTGATTGTGTGAGTTCGAGAGCCTTAAACCACAACAGAGGTAATTTCTGGCCGCTTGTAACAGGGTATTCAAATAAGACCTTTCTGTCAAGTTTACCTAGAAAGTAAGCAAATTTAATTAACCCTATGATCTTCCCAGTAAATATCCCCCAAAATAATTGTAATCTCTTAATTAAAAAAGAAGCGGTTGCGTTTATCACTTTAAATATTTAGTTATATCATTAAAGGGAAGGAAGGTGCAGTAGCTGAAGTACTAACTGAGGGGACTTAAATTGAGTTCTTAATTTTACTGTTTCTATCTTCAGGGTTTTTTTTGTGACTTGACATACGCCTGCTAAAGCGAATTGGCAGAGAAAGCCTGAATCATTCACTCAGGCTTCCCACATGGAGAAGAGCAGATGGGTAGACATCTCATGTAGTAAGGTCCCTAGAATACTCTTTTTATGTGTGCCCACTCACCGCAAGCCTCAGACTCATTCCTAGGATACTCTGGGTCTATAGTAAAAGGTGAAGAAATGCTGATTATATTGGTGGTTGTCTCTCCAATGCTTATTAAATGCTAATTTAATATGACCTGTATTTGACAAGGCTAGATGCAAAGTTCTCTGCAGAAGTGTTTTTGCATTCTTGGTAGACTTGGCAAGGTCAGATTTGTTGAAGTTGTTTTTTACTTTTCATTAGACCAACTTTATTATTTCCAAGCACAGCTGGAAAAAGAAACATCAAAAAGCTCCTGTACACATGTGCCTTTCTTCCAGCATGAAATAGAAGCAGCAAACTTCAAAGCTTTATAAAGACTGAGGCAGATGCAAATCATTAGATACCTATCAATTAGCCTGACTGAGAGAACAGATATAATATCTATGGGATAGATGGAAGATTAGCAGGGAGAAACATATCAAAGTGACGATTCTTTCATTGCAGGTAGGTAATTTCATCTCCAGACTCTGAAACATGAAGAAGTTAATGGAGAGAAAGATTATGAATTGTCACAAAACCAGCACCTGTATCGGATCCCTGATACCTGATGGCCAAGAGGGTTATAAATTGCGCTGCAGAGTTACCTTCTGAAGATGTTTTGTATGTCTCCCTTAAGGTTTAGGACTGAGAGATCAAAGGTAAAGTGACTGTTTTGTGTGTTTCAGTTTTGAAAGTCATGCACTTGTTTAGTTGGACTACCGTAGCTTTGATTCCAGATGGGGACTAGAAGTAGGTCATTTTACACCTGCTTTCCCTGGAAACCTCCATGCAACAGCATTTACATGATGTCTAGGAAGACAGAATTGCAAAGGCAGCATCGAGTAAATGACATTCTTTCATTTTCAGTCTGCCTCCAGTTTTATTAACAACAGCCTCCTTCTTGGTGTCTTATCTTAGAACCAGTTTCATCTCTTCCCTCCACTGTTTCTAGATGGGAAGACATAATAAAAGAAAGCTGTATTTCACTAGATAGCACAACCTTACTATTTTTAAATACCAAGACTGCCTCTACAGTTACTGTGAAAACTTGAAAGCACCAGTTTTCTAGACAGGGTTTTTCACTATGTATGCTAGAGGACCTACCTGTGGGGATGAACGTCCTCAACATTTTCTCTTGGTTAATTAGCCGAAAATGTAATATGATTGCTTGCCTTTTTGTGTATCCCCCTTGACAAGCCTGTCTTTTGTCATGCACTGTGGAGGATACCTAGGCATTTGCATAGTTTTAGCCTGTAATCTCTCTCCAGTGCAACTTCACATTTATAAAATGATTGTAATGCTTCCTTGTCTCACAGGGGTTGCATGGCTGGATATACTAAATCACTGAGAGGTTCTCAGGGACAAAGGTCTGTAAACCATGCTGTGAGGAATAAATAGAGAACAGCTTGAGAATTTCAAACGGCAGAGAAGTCGAAGAGTATTAGTGTTATTACTGTTGTTTGCCCTACAAAAAGAGAAAAAATACACTTGCCATAATAGCAGCTCTTACTTTGCATTTTAGGAAGTAACAAAAGGAGAAAGGGAAAAAAGGTTAAAATTTGCATGCAAGAGCACAGTGCAATTCCTCTCTAAGAAATGCATCATGCTGTATATTCCAGCCAGCCATGCATGAAACTGGGGAGGTACGTTGTAAGCAGAAGTGAAACAGCATTTTCTTCTTTTTCTTCTTTGGGGAACTCACAGGTTCAGGGAGATGAAAAATCTGACACAAGATTAAAGGACAAACTGCTAAGTCTATGAGACATCACATGACAGCAGCTCAAATAGAACTGTATTAACACAGTGTAAAACAGCAGCGCTAGTTGGGGGCAGGAGTGGATTGCAGAGAGGAATGCAGCCTCTTCCTGCTAATACAGAAAGGGAAGAGCTGATGGAAAAAATCTGTTGCAACACAGCAGAAGGGAATTTAGGGCAAGGTAATGAATGATCAGTAAATCACTGATAGGTGAAACTTACACACATATTTAAACTTGGCAGTTTGCCTCAATGTCACTAGGTTTCATGCCACATAGGTGTGTTTGTGGGGTGGATGCAGGCAAATCCTGCAGCCATGCTCAGCTATTCACTTACCAGTCTGCTGAGACAGAGGTACGGAAAAAATTCCTGTCCCAGACTGGCCTAGGCAGCAGGAAGGAAAAACCCTTCTTAAGCATTAAATTTAAGATTTTTAGATTTAAAAAGAATGATATTGTGTTATATCCTTGCATTGAGAACTCATAAATAAACTAGAAAAACAATCCTCAATTTTTTTATTCATCATGCCAGAACTTCTAAATTGAAAATTGTCTCATCCATGTTGCCAGTATAGCAGAATATAATGTGTATACACACACAATAGGGTATTCTTATTCCATTTTTTTGTAGTAAGGTGATGGGTTTTAACACTGAAGACTGAGCCTGCTGTGAGAACTGCTATCTCAAAGGAACCATCCTGGTGTAAAATGCTTCATCAACTCTCTTCCAGGTTAAGGGTACTCTGTTGGCCATTTGATTTAATAATGAAGCCTGAACCCTTTTCTGTATTCTTTTACATCCTGTTTTTATTTCAGGTCTTACATGGGCTGCAGAAATAATCCAAGCTTACAAGCAGCTAGCTGCACTTGCAGCCCAAACACTCTGGATTACCTTCCCTGAACATAAAATTTAATTTGTTTACCATCAATCTTAAAAATCCTAAATAAATTTGACATCACCAAGATATATCATGCCCCTTCCCCCCCAGAAAAGAAGAAAAAAACGTGTACTAGAGAAGTGATACATTTATTGAAGTTCTATAGAATCTGTCAGACAATAATAACCCAAACTGTGGACAAGCATATATATAATGTCATTTTTAAACAAAGATGTTTGCCTAATGTTATAGATTATGCATTCAGGTGGAGATGTGTATTTTCATCTATTAACTTTTCATTCATTTAGGTTATGAAACTGTATCACATTGCAGCTGCTCTCATCCCATGGCATTCTGATCAAGTAAATGTTGGAATTACAGAAAAATCGTAAATTTTAAAGGAGACAGAAAATTCCAGGATGCGAAGCTTTGTGTATATGTTTATATTCTGCCTTGGTGTAACTTTAGAATCATTACTTAATAGAGAGCGAATTGAAAACCAAAATTCTGATGATATATTCTATTCCCCTAGGAGCTAAACAGCTCTGAATTAGCACAAGGGGATGACACAGAAGGATGCAAATGGAATATAGGACTCATTTGGGAGAAGAGGAAAATGAGGCAGAGGTTTTCGAGGGAGCTCTCTGCAATGTCAGCTTCTCCAGTAATGTCTTCTTTTCCAGGCAGCTTCACCTTCCCTTCTTTCTGCTCTTCCACTTTGTGCGGAATGCATGTGCTGCTCAGCAGTGCTTAAGCTTGCACAGCCATGGTGCCACCTTAGTTGCCCTCATGCTCCAGATCACACCTGTGCTTGCTGGATTAGTAAGGCTGAGAGCTTTGAATGGGACAACAGTAGCTTTTGGGTTTCACACTATCCTACTGCTGTTCATTGTGCTAGTCTGGGTGTGCATAAGCAGGCAGTGGTTAAACTGAATAGTTAGTATAATTTAATATTCATGGTAGTTGTTTACAGTTATTGTCTTTCCATTCTTAAGGAAACCTAGTTTCATCGGCCCTTCTTTATAACTGTATTCCCCAGTTTTATGCATCATTCAGTGCTTCTTTTACTTTCCTTTCTCCATTCCTGTGATAACAATTTTATATCAAGGTGACCTTAACTGAGCTTGGTATTATAATGTAGTGTTGTAGGACCACCAGGCATCACATTTATTATCCACTAGCCATTTTTTCTCTGAAAATCCTGCTTGCCATCAGGAAAAGAATGATGGAACTATCTAAGAGGTATCTCATTCAGATACTGATGCTGGTCTCAAGGCATTTATTATTATTTTTTAATTCATGCCTCTGGATTCTGTAGTTCATAACTCATCATCATTGAAGTGTAAGAAGTCAGGTGAAATTTAATTATACAAAATTTCAAAGATGCAAATTGGTCAGGGAAGGGGAGACCATATTAAATCTATTAAGTTTTGAAAAGCATCTGATACTGACATTAAAAAAGCTCCAGAGGCAACAGCATTCAGTGCATGATGAAGTTCCTCAGAATCAATTTTGCACAGCCTCCTCATAAACTGTCAAATGCATCTATATATCTGTATTTGCAAGTGGGGCAGAGAAAGGCACTCGGTGTTGTAATGACATTAAGTCTCTAATTCCCATACTACTCTCTCAAGCAACGTGTGAAACATTACATTTGTCTGCAGCTTTAATTTAAAGGCAGAAGTAAGTTTAAAGCACTCAATAAACGTGCCAGCAATGCTGCGTTTCCCATGGGAAGCTAGCAGGTAATTGTGAAAGCCTCTCACTTCAGGTAAGCTGGTTTGTCTGCATCTCAAATGGAAATGGAGCAAAATCAGTACTGTGGCTTTTTGTCAGTCTCAGTGAAACCTTAATGAAGCTGAGGAGGGAGGAAGGAAGTGCCCTACACTACACTGACAGGGCACTTCTGTGAGAATTGCATGTCTCATCTTTGGTCTCAGCTACCTGATCCAGTTTGAGGGAGAGAGGAGGGAAGGTGGGGATGCTGCTGTTCTCCAAGATAAAATCTGAATGCTTGCAGGAAGGAGGATTGGTTGAGATCTCTGAAAGTACTTTCTCTTATCTCCAGATGGTACTGTGGTAACCTTAGCAATAGTGACTGTGAGCTGTAAGAAGTAGCATTAGGCCTGAAGGAAGTAACTGTTTATCCAGATGGTTAGTAAAGAATGAATAACCAGACAAATTAATCTTTGGTCTGAGACTATGTGATAGCATTAAAGTTTGTTATGTGCTATGTAGTAAGTTAATAAATGAAAGTGGAAAGCTTTGTGTGAACAGAAATTGCTCTTGTCTGTGCAGTGTGTACTCATTTAGTAATGTATTGTAATGTGTCTTTCAGATTATTTTTAAGAGGATAATTAAAAAATTGCAGACCTAAAGATACTCTTCTCCTCCTTTAAAAGGTCTGCACTTACCTGACTTGACACAGATTTCAATAAAAGCTTTTTGTAAGTAGGTGCTGCAGGAATGTGTTGCATTAGCATGAGCTCACCACCCCCTTTGTATAAAATCAAATCTATCAGAGGAGTTCAGTACACAGCTAAATTTCATTTTATTTTTGCTGCAAGCATGTGAGTTGGGATTAGTTTCATTGGCTTTAGGGCAGTTCGCAGGTCTGAGTTTTGTTCAACAACCTCTGCAGAAACAATGCAAAAAATTGATTGTTAAAACTTGAAATGATAAAGATAAGGACAAAGATAGACCTTTGTCCAAACAAATCCCAAAACTATTTGGAATGAATCAAGACTACCTTCTTGATTCATTCCAAATAGGTTCTTAGTTCACAAAGGTAAGAGGAATTTTTTTCCGAGCCTCAAAGCTCATTTAATGGACAATTTTACTTTAGAAATATTTTCTGAATTTTCTGAATCTCAAGGCTTAATACTGACTCCACTTCTTCCCATAATGCTTTGTATACCTCACGTTCATTTTAATCCAATTGAGAACAATGATCACCCACTTTGTGCCCAGAGTTCTTCTTAAAAGTGTTTCCATCCACTTTCTCTACCACTTCACTGGTATGAGTGCTCTTAGGCAAACAGTGAAGAGACAAACTCCTTAACTCCAACTTGCTTTTTTTTATTACCTTGGGTTATTTGGTGCTGTCATCATTGTAAATTGGCATGGCAGACCACAACTTCTCTATTATTTGTGTAGCACAAGGCTGGTTTTCGAAGTTTAGCAGATGAATAACTGAGAACAAAAATAGTTACCCTTATGGCAGTCCCAGTGTTTGTAGTAGCAAACATTGGTGTGAGTTGGTGGGTCATAATTCTTCACTGACTTCAGTCAGAGATTGTGGCGGTGGTGGTGCTTTTCCTTTCCCAGGATTTTTAGCTAGATTTGGGGATAAAAATGTCTATCTGGAGAAACAGAGATGACAGCTATGAGATATTTCAACTCTCTTTTTTCTTTTCACTCAGTCTTACATCTCCTCTCTGATGTGCTGCCAGCTTTGGTTAGAGATCTTACAGAGTATGATTTATACAGCTGACAAGCTTAGTTACCAGACTTCCCTGGCATATCAATGATCATAGGATTCAGTCCACTTCAGTTTATACTTCAGCCTGTGTCATAGTGACGTATGTTAATTAACCAGCTTTCCCTAATGTTTAAGTACGCCGATTCAGAATGGTTTTTATATTAATCCAAACATTCTGCTAAAGAATCTTGAATCTTACTCTATTGCTGAATTCAATTAGGCAGTTTTGTCAAAGTGATTGCTTGAAATTAAGAAAAGTAATAGAACAATTAATTATGAATTAATTATAAACTATTAATCATGAGTACATCATAAGAAAGCTGTCTGAGTTGTCAGAGTAGAACTAAATTGTACAGGACTTATCCAACACACATTGTGTTGGTTTGCTTGTGGGCTCTTGTAATGGGAAGAGCCACAGTTTTACATGAGCAGGAACTCAGATGTGAGGAAGCATTCCTTTAATGTGAGACTTGGAGGCTGAGATGCTGTCTCAGTGCTAGTCAGCACTGCCTTTCAAACTAGAATGTCCAGATCTACACAGGTCACTCTTTAACATTTATGTCAATTTTGCATTGGTAGTCATTAATATCAAAGTGTTAACATAGCTGTACTAGCATTTATTTTCTTTAAAGGCTTGCTGTCAAAACAGCTTGACTTTGTATCATTGTTTTCCATTCTAACTCACAAATGGGGGAAACCCATAACCTTTCTAGGTGATGAAATAGCTTCGGTTCACCTCCTGGCAGCTCCCCAGAGTGCTACCATCTCATCTTACCTGGCTTATATGGTCTGCGGAGCCATCCCTGATGCATGCAAACTCTGTGGGCCCCTCTCTGTGTACATGTCCCCCAGTCCTCTTCCAGCCTGTGCTCTATTATCACACGGCTGTCCCGAGTGCTTTAGGAACTCTTCCTTACTGCTTTGTCAGGATGCTTTTCCAAACCCAAAGACTCTGGTCTGTAGGGTCTCCACGTGTTACTTTATAGCATGGCTATAGCCCATCTGTTTTTTGACTCCTTTGGTTTGAGCTGTAGTGTTACAGAGGCATTGCATCATCTGGTTTAAGTCTTGATTTTTAAATGAAAGATTAAATCTTGTCTTCTTATTTGTTCCTTCTGCTTGAACACTCTCTCCATGAACAGTATTAGCCTCTCGTCCTCCCTGATATACTGGTGACATGGCCAGCAGTACAGGATGCATCCAACTCCCCTCTCACTCTCTATCACATGAGCCTGTTCCTCCTCCCTCCATCAGCATCATTGCTGGTGCTCCCTGGTCTTTTCTGGCTTACCTGCTCATTTACCACTTACACTTCAGTTCCTGGGCTGTACTCTTCTCTTTTTTCCTCTATGAGACTCAGGGCCGCATAACAGGGGGGAATCCTGAGCTGCACTGTATATAACCAGCATGCAAGGCCACATCCCTTAGCGCGCTCTTTAAAGACACAAACACACACACACACACCCAAGAAGGATATGCCTGTCAAACAAAATATTTGTTAAGGAAGAAGTCTTCGTAGCTCCTGCCCTTCTCCTTTATTCCATCTAGCTGAGTGCCTTGATATTTGGACAAATCTATGCATAGTATATGTATAGCAAAAATAGCAATATAACTTAATTATAATTCAAGTTGCAACAAGTTTTTTTAGCCCCCCCCCCGTATATTTCTGCAGAGCTAATTATGTTCCCCTGTAGGATCAATGCTTTACTAATTTAAATATGTTGTAACAATATTGTCACCAATGAGTCTTACTGCTTCAAAAGGCAAATTGCTCTATGCCAACAATTACAAAAAGTATCTTTGTTTTCCTTTTTTGTAAATCATTTGACATTAGCATTCACCTTTTCAGGCAGGCATTTGATACAGACCAAGTGGCAGTACTACATAAAAGGGTGTAAAGCGGGAAAATAATCACTTCTATCAAAAGAGAGAAAATTATAGTAATCTCTGTGATATTCTTAGAAATCAAACACTGAAGTTGCATCTGCTCTTGAGAAACCTGATCAGCACATATTGTACACAGCAGGTAGGGCATGTTCTGACACCGCTTACTGGTATTACACAATCTTTACACCTGTAAAGCACATGGCATGCCTGATTCGTTTTTAAAACTTATGATTTGCTTTTCTTCACATTAGGCACTATGTGCTTCTATACTGACACACTGTCTACCAGAAAATTATTTCGGAGGCAAGTACTACTTGCCTTACATGAACTACCATGCTGACAGTCTATAGTGACTGTTCATTTAAGGAAAGTAGATTTGCTGCCTCTCCTTGTCTGATCTTTTAACTTCATAATTACTTAACTGTAAAAGGAAAAGAGAAGGAAGAGCATTGGAAATGCTCATATTTGTTTGTTTGTTAGATAGAAAAACAATAGGCATAACTGGCAATTATACACTGTAAGCTGATGTTGGAAAATCAAATCCCTTTTTGGCTCTTCTCTTGTCCTTTCTTTTGCTGCTTGTGATTAGAAAGCATTCACCAACGCAACACAGAGACATCCATTTTCAGACACTGGAAGTGTTTGTCAGTTCAGCTGGAGTGCAGTAACCATTCCTACGCTGAGACTTAAAGCTAGTTTGATCTGTGCCATAGTTGAGGCTTGCTGTTTTATTCAGGCAACATTAGGATTTTCAAAAATATTTTATGGTTAGGCTGGGGAATGTCTTGGAACTTTTCTCTTTCTTTTTTCTCATGCAGACATTATCTTTACCTTTCTCACTGAGCAGTCAGATGTGCCCATCCAGAGTTATGATGTGGAATAGTTGGAGATTTTGAGTTTATAAAATGGTTGTGTTCTTAAATAATATATCCAGTTGGCCTATTTAACTACAGTGCAAAGAGCACGTGAGTAGGTGCTTACGCTGAGCACACTGAAATTCATGCGAGAAAGATAGCTGGGTAGTTTGTTGGTTGGGTGATGACACAGAGGGGCTTTGCCCTGGCTGTATCTCTGCCCTTGCAGGGCTGCACAGGTGTCCCAGCAGCCCCGGCATAACCTCTTCACCATGACTCAGAAGTGTGTCTCCTTGGCTGGGATAAGCAAAGTGTAGTGGTAAACCTGAGCTGTAGTGTGATGTAAAACAACTTCATCCAAATCAGGGTGCCCAACTGGTCCTACTTAATGAGTACTACTTGAACTTGTGCAGTATCAGTGACTTGGGCAATAGTCTGTTCTACATTTAAAACAACAGGTAACCATATACAATATGCTTTGTATGCCTGAAAATTCCTGTTAATCAGTGTCCACTTTACCTTCCTGTTATGAACAGCTAGGATTTCACAGCCTGGTTTGGGAGCACATGGCCTTATTTCCTACAGTGCACAGCCCTTTCCCCTGCAGCTCTGCTTACATCTTTTCCTCAAAGCTTATCTGGGCTGCAGTTTGGAACTCTCTGCAGGCTGATGTGAGATCACTTTAAACTCTGCAGAGCTGGTGCTTAAATAACATTCAAATTCTCTTCAGCCTCTAAGCTACTGTTGTACCAGGTCTACTTCACAAAATATTGCAGGCTTTCATGCTTTCTCTGGAGGAATGAATCTGAGGCTTTTTTCACATGAAAAATCTCAGTATGATTTATTTACAGGTTAAGGGCCCAAGCACATCCCCATAAATAATGCTTTAGCTTTATTTCTTCCTTTCTGAACTTTGCATTTTTTGTGTGCCTCTTAGGGCTTTCAGATTATTATCAGAGTGAATACTGCTACATTTTATGAACCGTGTTGGAAAAGACAAGTTGTTTTTCTCCAACCTGAAGAACTAACACATAAATCTAGTCTGTGTAGTGCTGCTGATGACATCCTTTTTTCTCTTAATTTCTCTCACAACTCTATTTCTTTCCAAAGTAGACATATAACTACCACTGGTCTATCTACTTTGATATGTATTTCAAGGTACAGCAAGGATTTCTAACTGTATAAAATTTGTGAGGTTTGATGGGTTTCTTTCAAACATGGTTATAGGTGTGTAACAAAAAAACAAAACAAAACAAAAAAAAAAAAGGCAACCTCCCATAACAAAATATAGGAAAAAAAAAACCCAGAATTTCTTTAGTTTTCATAACTTTTTTCAAAGACTAAATATAGCTTCAACATGCTATACTGTCTCCTATGAAGTATTATTGTTAGTCACCACAAATAGCTTATGCATTAAAGTCTTCATTAAGTACTAAATACAACCAAAGGAAATTAGTTATTTTAAGTAACAGCTACAAGCCTGAAAACCAGAACATTATTACCAAAATCATTAGTTTACAGAACAAAACCAGAGTAATGTAATTTCTTTGAAGATGACTATCTATAAAGAGATTGTCCTTTGGCTTTGATTTGATTGCTGCAATCAATATAAATATGTCTTTTACTTTCTGATATTTTCATATATGACACTTTTAGCCTTGTGTGTGGAAATAAAATGCAATTACACTTTTATCAGTGGGCTAACAGATGATCTGTGGTGGAATGACCCCAAGGTCAAAGATCTAACAAGCTACTTGCTGCTTTTTACGGTACTTTTACTGGAACTATTTTTATTAGAGATATAGTGGATGCTGTTATGCCTCTAGTGAGTCAGGGCCTTGGGACATTTATGCCACCTGTCATCCCCTCTTAAAAGCTTTGATCTTGCATGCACTGGTTGGAAAAATTATTATGCCATTTTTCAGCTTCAGCCTGCAGTGGTTTTACACAGCTACTGACACTTTTTCACAATATGAGTTGATACAGACAAGCATTTTTTTTGAAGAGAGCCCTAAGGCTAACAATAATATTTATATCTTGTGCCATTCATGGGAAGGCAGAGCCAATAAAGCAGGCAAAGGATCTGGTATCTATTCCCTTTTGCTGATTAATGTTTCAGCTGATTCTGTGGGTGTTCCTTGGAAGAGTGGTTGCTTTCATTTTCTCATGAAAGGAAAATACTATATTTCTTATTCAAGTCTATTGCCTATGAGATTCTGCTTTAAGCTTTTTCTTGAAGGATGTTGTTCATCTCTTTTATACAGAGAGATTCATAGCAGGGAAATAAATATATGTGTGTTGAACAATGCTGGATTGGCCTTGAAAACAGTAATGGTGCCTGACAACTACAGATGAATAAACAGAGAGCCTGGTTCCACAGCAAGTGCCTAGAACCTTCCAAGCTGCATATCTGTTTGTAGAAAGTGGGACTGCTTCTCAGAAGGGCAAACCTCTCCTTTCTGTGGTTGCATGTAAAAGCTACCATGCTGCATTTCTCATCTTGAATGTCCCAGTAGTCTGTCTCCCACTTCCTCAATGCAAGCAATATCCAGTTCCCAGAGCCCTCCATGGCTGTCTTGCAACACATGCTTCTGTTATCTCCCAGTGTCACTGGGAGCTGTGAGGTGCTGCGTATCTGTGTTGTACCCCTACAGATTTGAAAAGTGCGTTTCGTCCCTGAGCTCCTGCTTCAGCCTCAGATCACTTTTCATTCTTTAATAGCCTACTTGTTCTTTGAAAAGTGTTTATGGTCCTAAAGTACAATGTAGACCAGAAATAGAGTTTTGATTGTGACATCTGACATTGTACCTGCTGATATCTGTTTGGATGGTTTAACAAACTGAACCTATTTTTTTTATTTGCCACAGTCTGAATGTCCCCTGAATGTAAAAGCTCATAGTTGCAATGTGGGAGCAGTGTTGTGACTTACAGATAAGGATGATGCTTGGTGCCATGATCTGCTAGAACAGAAAGCCTTGTGATCCTGAGATATGTTTCTTTCTGCCATTAGAAAAGTTGAGAGCAGCAGTCAGAGTGCATGGGGTTGGGTCCACAGCACTTTTCTCTCAAGCACATTTCTATTTTCATTGTGTATAATAAAGTCCCAACTCAGACAGGCCAGTTTTCTGTTTATTGTGAAGTTTTTTGTTGTTTTATTTTGTTTTTTATTTCATTTTTTTTTTTTTTGTCGGTTGGTTTGGTTTGTTAGGTTGGGTTTTTAAGGTAATTATTTTAGAAATGGACAGAATCTCAGTCTACCCCCCGCAGATATTACACATGCATTTGGACTCAGAGCAACCTGACAAAGTAGTTTTAATGAAAAATGTTTTTAACAGAAGTAGTGTTAAAGTTAGATCCAAAATGATCCTTTTCAAAGAGAAGATGTGTTAATGTTGATAAAATTTGGCTGATTAGGACTGATATAGAGAATATTAATCCAAACCAAGAGAGAAGAGTCCTAACCTGTGACTGGCAGAGGATTTGTATGTAAAGTACCTCGGTAACAAATGCCGTTGTTTGTGTATATACAATGCATGTATGTCATTTGTATGTATTGTTTGATGTAGTGTTGTGCACCCACACACAAATACACAGTAATTTATTATTTTATTATGGGTTTCATGGGTGCTCACTTTCAAATTAAAAGGACCAAATATGCTAGAAAGAAATCTGTAGGAGAATCCATAGAAAAATTCCAAAGTGTCAATGAGCATATCAAACTTACTTTTTCATTTTCATGTTCTAAAATGATGCTTTGTGGAGGAAAGTTTGGTTGAAATTGCTTGTATCATTTAGAAACTAGTCGTGAAAGTTCAGGATAATTCCATTTAAGTGTGGGCACCTGGCTGTCATAGTTCTATTAGGATTCTAAATTGGAAAGTCATGTTCTAGCAGTGGTTTAGATCTTCAGTGGGCTGAATCATGTTTGAAAGTTGCATCATTTGAAAATCATGGATAATATAAAAAGTAATAATAGATTTCCTTTAAGTGTTGAAAATGAAGTGATATAAATATGAAAGCCATCTACAGCTGTGGCGCTCCAGCTGATTCTCTTTGTGCCTAAGAGAAATCAGAGTTTCTCACCAGTTTCATATATTGCATCCATCTGTTCTTTTCACTGTTTCCCAGTAGTCTATAACATCCTAAACAATGTGAAATAATCAAGTACTACTGAAATGTCATGGGCCAAGTAGAAAAATCTGGTAATCAGTCAAAGTTGAGATACACAGAGAATTCACAGGAAGATGAGAATACTACATAGGAAGATCAGGGTGACCTTAAAACAGCATTAACAGAAATTCAATGAAATGTTCTAGTACAAGGTTAGGTACTTAAAATTACTAGTAAGTCATATACTGTAAATTGAACATGAGTGATTAAGACAGAGACACAGTTAATCATAGAATAATTATGTGATACTGTTCTGAAAAAGACAGAAACCTTTCTAGAATGTTTAAGAATGTTTAAGTGTTTTTTGCTTTGTAGAAGGTCTCTTGGTGAAGTAATGGCTGATCATATTCCAAAACTTTGAGCATACTTTCAGGCATATAACTTGAGAATTATCTTGTTAAAGAAAAACACAAAGCCCAGCAAGAATAAACCCCTTCCTTGTAATTAATAAGCATGATAAATTACATGTCTGTTCTTATACGAGGACATAAATCATAGCCTGGTGGCTTGAGATCCGTCTTTCTTTACTGCAGGTGCTTCTGCTCTCCTAAGTTTTTTGCAGCCATGGCCCTTTACACCTACAGACAAATACTCCTTATCCAGTTCCACCTTTGATTTTACGTAATTTGCTGTTTTAAATGTGCTTCTAATTGACATTAAACACAGGTGATAGATTTTTTTTTTTAATTGAAATTTTAAACTGAAACAGTTATACAAAAGACCTTGTGGGATTATCAGGACAACAGAGGACATACCTTATGGTGGAAGACTTGAAAGAATTCTGCTTAGCTTACAAAACTTGAGTCGACAGGAGGGTAGGATTGCTTTCTCTAGAAATCCCATTGAAGTCATCAATAGAGTAAGTAGCTTGACATAGAAAGTTGTTACTGTCCTGGCTTTGGTTGCAATAGAGTTAATTTTCTTCCTGGTAGCTGATGCAGTGCTGTGTTTCAGCTTTAGTCTGAGAACAATGCTGATAACACACAGATGATTTGGTTGTTGTTAAGTAGCACTTAACCCTGATCAAGGACTTTTCAGTCTCTCATGCTCTGCCGGTGAGGGAGGGGCACAAGAAGCTATGAGGGAGCTGAGCTGGGACACCTGACCCAAAGTAGCCAAAGGGGTATTCTGTGTCATTCATGGAATCCACCTCAGCACATCATTCCCAGTGTATAAGCTAGGGGGAGTTACCCAAAAAGGGCCTGTTGCTGCTCTGGGTCGGCTGGGTATTGGTGAACAGGTGGTGAGCAGTTGCATTGTGCATCACTGTTATTTGCTGGTCGTTGGTTTCTTTATTTTTATTTTTTTCCCTATGTTTTAATTATTTCCCTTTTCATTATTAGAGGAGGAGTGAGTGAGCAGCTGCATGGTAGGTACATAGTTGCCAGCTGGGATTAAGCTATGAGAACTACATTGGGTAAAAGGTAAATCAGACTTTTCAAAAAAATAATAGTAATGGGACTGAGTAAACTTAAATAGCAATTCTAAGAAGAAAAAAAGCCCTATAAATAGTGTAGGAGTTATATTCTGGAACAGCCTTGAAAGTGGAGCAGTGGAGAAGCAAGCCCCCAAATCTAATTGCTCCTTTGTTGCATTTACGAAAGCAATTAATTATCTATATTGTTTGTGGTGGCAGGAATCTGAGTTTGATGACTCTTGAGGGACCTTTCAGTTCTCAGCTTTTTACATTTTCTGATTACCAAATCTGTGATCAACAAGGTCTCTTTTCTGCTTTGCCAAATGTCAGTTTGGGTCTATTTTCTTTTTTTTTTTTTTTTTACCTTTTCCAAATTTCAATTTCCTCAGGTGTTAAATCTGACAGACTTCTGAATTTTATAAAGTACCACTTAATTCTATTAGAGCACGAGTCTGGTCACCTTGATTAAATTGAGGGTTATGTGCTATTTGTATATCAATTCCAGGGTGAATTATTCCCAAGCACTTACCACGTTATATCGTCTTTTCTGTTCAGAAACTGCTAAATATTCCACCAGCAGTAATTAAACTCACAGTAATTCAGTGACTTACTGAACTCGTACTAAGATACCTATCAAATCAATGATGGAACTGCAAAAAGAATCCTCTAATTCTACAAGTTAAGAATTCTGTTTCCACTCACTAGAATGCAACATAGACCTATTTTTAATGTATTGTACTGTTTTATGCAATTCTATATTCACAGGTTCTGTGAAGAAAACATTAGTACAGCTATGCTTCAAAATATTGGAGAAATGCTATCTCATTATACAGGAATGGGAGGTTTCCACAGCCTTAATTTATAAAGAGTTCACTCTTGATATATTTATCTCAGTTTTAGAGTTATTTACAATCCCTAGAGTAAACTATGTGGCTGAAAAAGGTAGGAAATTAAAACAGTTTTTTTTTTAAAAGCTGGGAGTAATGGAAGAGTGATGTTGCATCTGGTTCCTCTTTGCATCATTGGATGAGCCATGTTAATTTGTCCTAGGTGGATATTTCCAGAATTAAACACTTGCTTAATTCTGGTTTTATGCCCCAGAAATATTGGTGGTAAAACCATTTCATATAAATCCCAGATTCTAGATAAATAAGTATAAAAATGGTACAAGTAAGAACTGCAGTAATTAAGGATTTATTCAACAGTGGCAAATTGCCTTGAGAAGAATCTGGTGTCTGTTTTCATTTTAAATTCTTTGAACACTTGAGTGTTAAATAATCTCTATGAGAAGTATGTTAACCTGAGTGGTGCTGAAACTCTGGAGATTCGTGAATGATAAATGAAAGATTTTTGTCTGTTTAGCAGCATGTGTCCTTACTACTTGTTGTCACGCTGAGCATCTTAAGATGAGATGGGGGGATATGATGTCATACTTGCATAAGTTTGGATTAAAAAAAATCCCAACAAAACCAAACACACAGATTTGAGACCAAAACCAAGACTTGTGGGAAGAGGTTGTTTCTCTAGTGTGCAAGTAAGCATAATGCTAGTTGTTTTAAAAAGAAGCTCTAATTAAAAAAATAGTCGAAAAAGATACTTCTGTTAAGGTAAGCAAGGGTGAAGACTTCCATTTACAGACATTTGCTAAAAATGTGTGAGCCACATGAGACATCTGCTAGCTGCAACCACTCATTCATACAGTTGCAAGTAATCAAATTTCCGGTGGGTTAGCTAGAAGCTAGCAGCATTCTCAACATCATGTGCAAAAGAGAAAATACTTCTTCCGAATGTCAATGCCTTGCTTTTGATTGCACTTAAAGCTGTATCATGTACAGCATGAAATAGTGCAAGCCAGAGGAATGTGAGGAAAAAACACATTGAAGAGGTGACTTCTTTGTAGTGGTAAATTAAACAAGCCTGTTCTCATGAGTGACTAAACAATGTTGTCTCTGCATTGCCTTCCCATGCATTCCAGGAAGGATGCGATAATTTCTAGCAGGTAAGTTTTGATATACTCAGATGTGATACCTTTGATCTTGAGGTCCTTTCCAACCCTAACTGTTCTATGATTCTATGATTCTATAAGTCAGTAAAAAAAAGTCAGGTGCTTACATCATTAATTCATTATGTACAATATATGTCTTAGAGTTCAGTACCTAAAAGAGGATTGAAGAACCTAGCAGTATGCTTAATAAGACCTCAAAATCTCACCCATTGTAATTGCTATCTCTTGCTCATGAAAGTCCAAAATTTGCCAGGTACTTTCGTGGAACAAAAAAGCTTGATTTTTGTCAGTCACTTGAAACCTCTTAGCTCAGGTACAGGAAGCAATCTAGCCATTAAGTACAGGGCAGACTTCAGGAAGCAGAGTAATTTAGTGTTTACTGTGCTCCATGCTGGAGCTCTGTGGCTGGATGCTCCTTCTTCTAAGTTTGGACTACTCTAATATGGGATCTTTAAATTCTTTGCTTCAGTCTGGATAAGGTCATAACTGCAATTAATACAGTTTTTGTTTTAGGAATTGTGTAATTTAATTTTAGACATTATAAGAGATAAAAGCAAATAATGATAGGAGTGTACTTATATTGAACAAGTACGAACTGAAACAGAAAAAAAATACTGCTGTTCCACTACAGGTTGTATGCTTTATGATGGTTCTCTTTGAGAAAATGGAAGAATATAATAATAATTTGCTATGAAAGTTGCATCTGTTAGGAAGTAGCAGATTATTCATTGCTAGAAAATGATACTACAATAAAACCATATATGAGCCTTTTCCTCCAGTAAAATATTTGTTCAAGGGCCTGAAGGTGTGGGTTCTGTCAAACTCAACCTGTCTACCCTGTAGCTACATATAATGTTTTCAGTGAAGAATGAGTTTCAAGTTGTATTTCAAGAGGTATTTAAATTCTCATGCACCTGTATATGAAAATCTCGTCTTATTTTTGTGTGTGTGCTGTCTTGCTAAGAAAATCAGAGCTCATTTTTAAATTGTCTGCCTTCCCAAAATGCTGTCAGGCAAAAGCATATTATCTTATATATCATCTGTGAACAGTTCAAGATTAATTAGCCTTTCACCCATTTTAAAGGTATCATCTATATCCTGAAGGCAGAGTATGGTGTTTGGCAGCCTCTTCAATCACTTCAAATTCTTCTCTGTGTACTGTATAAATAATCTGTGAAAAAAATTACACTGTTCTGTGAACAGGATAGCTACAGATACAAATGGCATATTCTGTACAATTCCACAGTCTCAGTCTATACAGATTATGCTGTTTGAGCATTATACAAAGGATAATAAATATTTTTCACATGTCTTATAATTCTACAACAAAACTGACATATTATTTATTAGAATTCATTCCATGATTCTAGGGCTTCATGCATTTTTTATTTTACCTAGTCCACAGAATAATAGTTGTTGATATGGGATGTGGAAGGTTTGTTTGCTCTGCTGGAAGTAAATGTTATTAAGTGTACGTAATAAAAATGGGAGAACAAATTATAAACAGAGATGCTATTTGGATACATTACCTATATGAGGATTATTAGGTACTGTCATAAGCAGATTTAATAACCTACTTGTTTACTTCCATAAGTTCCTGCTAATTAGTTCTGTTTCTTATGAATTAAAATATCTGCCCGATACCCACAAGGATGAAAATATGCTGTCTGCCATAATGGTTGTTTATGAAGTCTGAAGGTACACAGATTACTTTATCTGATTACTTCAGTTTTGTGTACATTTTATTTGTGATGTTGAGATTTTGCCTCCCTGAACAGCTGCTATGGAATGGAGAGCAGGGCAAGCATAATGTAGGCAGGCTCTTTTCCTGTGTAATGCACTGTGAACTCGCATCTTACTATCTCACTGAACACTAGGGTAAGTCCTATTATCAAACTTGGCTGTTTACATCAAAGATTGGTAACCAGTGCCTGAGGGTAAAATCCTCAGTAAGAGCCTTAGAGATTAAAAAAACCTAGAGCAAAATGCTATAAACATAACACTCCATCCTTTTAATGCTGAAAGGAAAAAAAAACTGTGAATGTGTTTTAAAACAGTGATTCTGGAAGAAGGCTTTACTAAAAAGGTGCATTTTGAAGCCTCACCTGCCACTGTAAGGGTTGGATTCAACCTGATTTCTCTCTTGGCCATAGGATGTGCAGGCAGGGTTTTCTTTCAGGACAAGCTCTGGCCCCAGTGTCTCCGTTGGCTGGTTGTCACTGCCTGCAAGTACTGCAGCTGGTAGAATCCAAGCTGTCACTTATAAATAAATAAACAGGCTTCCTGCATTGCAAAACCAGTATTCATTACTTGAGCAGATGTACTGCCTTCTCTATAAACTGCCTTTGCAGAAAATCTCCATCAGCTGAACAACAGAATAATAAAGGTATGGGCTTTATTACCTTATGCTTTAACACTGCTTTTACTTGGAAGCTATTTAAACAAGTTATATTATTAAACATGAAAAATGTGATTTTTTTTCCAAGTGACTTGCAGGTAAGTAAAAATATCTTGGCCTGGTAAGGAGATGGTACACAGGACCCAGTGAGTATTTTCTATTTTTAATGTCAATGAACTACTTTTGTTGGCATCACTAGAAAGAACTGGAATTACTGCTTTGTTATTCTGCTTCCATTTTTCTGTATAAAGCATACCTAGCTCTTTCTTTGAGGTCAACATAACAACAACCGAGCTCCAATATACTTCTGCCATTCCCTTACAGAAATTATTTTACTTAATTTCCACTGTATTTGGAACTTTCTTCTGTTGTTCCATGATTAAATTAATATTATTTTTGTTAAAGTGAGATCAGAAGGAAGTGTTCAAATATTTTTTACATGTAAATGATAGTTTTGAGCTTCCCTGCCTATTTGTAATATTTGTTTCAAAGATGAGATTGTGCAATATCATGGAGCTTTATGTAATGACTTCGACATATTCAAAACAATACTTTTCTTTGCATTGATGGAGGCGTTCTAAGGCTGGTTTAAAGTTATGGATGAGATAAGCGGTTGAGGCCTTTTGAAAATGTACCAAGACGCAAAGGAAGCATTTATATTAATAAGTCCCAGGTATACAAGCACACATAATTTTCAGCCTGGATGGGACTATCTTCAAACCTCATGATGAAAACTCACTGAGGGCAAAACTCATGAAATTTACCTACATCCACTTTGGACATTGCAGCCTCTGACCTGGTGTATCCTGGTGGTGTCTCTCTTATCTACCAGGAAGGTGAGATAGCAGGTACCTCTGACAGGATTTGGAGTCTGTAGGTCTCGGTTCATAAGTCAAGGAATCTCTATGGTAAGAACAAGCCCTCTGTTTACACAGCTCCCATGCAGCCAACCAGTATGTGCAAGTGTACAGGCACAGCCACCAGGTGTGACATGAGCCATAGGTGCAGTATATGCAACAACCAGCTTCAGACAGCTGGCAGGAGAAGATGCAATCATTTTGTTGCTCTTGTTTTTATCTCTCCCAGTTACAATGGTAAGAGAAGGATAAGTTAAGAAACGGGCTGGAGAATTTTTTTGAGGAATTACACAGGGAGGGCTGGCATTTTTTTTCTTTCTTTGGTTTTCTTTAAGAATTGCTTGGTCTTTTTAAGAGCAAGTTGAAAGGAAAGTTGTTTCATTGGCTTTGGCTGGCCTCCTTGCCATACCAAAGAACTGCAGCAATAGGCAGCTTCTCTGCTTTCCTCCACGCACAAAACATTTGCCCCTGTCTATATCTGTAGCATTTAGGAGTCCTAAATAGGGGCTGTGTAACAGGTGCTTCTTTTCATTATTTAATAGCTTCAGTAAGTTATCATTTTGGAAAGATAGTTCTGAAATTGTCATGTGTCTACATCATTTCAGTATTTGTAGCGTGGCAAGCTAGGGAAAAACGTCTATGTCTACTTTATATGAGCATCCAGTGGTTGCTGCAACTTTTGCTATTACATTTATTATGCTGGTCATATTTTCCTGATTATTTCTGATGTAAGCATAAGAATGTCAAAGTGTGAGTGCGCTGTGGGGACAGCAATAGTGGGATGTCATCTCACCATGCAGTGTGCACTTCTAATTTCAGGGGAATAGGAAATTCAGACTGTGTGTGTATTTTGGATGTTTTCCACAGCACTGCCAGAAGAAGGCCATGGCCTTTAATGATCACCGGCATCTATGTTCAATTGAGTGTGACTAGATGAAGCGAGAATTCAAACCAAGTTTCCTCAGTAAATTTTCTACTTATTGAGATGTAGCTCAGTAAGAGCAAAATGCTCCCATGAGAATGAATTTCTCTTGAAAAAGCAAGTGGAAAAAACCTGATTTTTGAGACTAAGAAGTGTTTTCTGGACATGTTGTAATGAAGTATTCTGATAAAGAGGGAAGGAAGAATAATAACAAAATGCTTGAGGTTTTTTTTCTTTAGAAATGAAAATGTGCATCACTTGTGTGAAAAAGATAATGCTCTTAATTTCTCGCCATTTCTGTAGAAAAACATTTTATATGGTCTGCACACAAAACTCATGGAAATTCACATGACTCAGATGTTGCTTAGAGCTTCAGTATTTCTTTCTGTGAGATATTTTAGGTTAACAACTGTCACCTTGTGTTGAATTAAGACACACTCAGCTGCTCTAGCTGCTCAGCACCTTATTGGATTTGGAATTGGCAGGATTTTCCTTCAGTTCTACCTTTCTGCTATTCTTATCCTATATTGGATAGTAAAATATTAGAAAAAATAGCAGAGAATGAAAGAAAAAAGAGAAACACGATGAGAGTTTATTGTACAGCTCAGGAAAATCCCCCTAAGATACAACCTCTTTTGATGTAGAGACAGAGAAAGCAGTGTCTACCTTAAACAGCATAGTACATTCAAGCCTTTTCAATCCACTCTGCCTCCTCATAGTCTGGGAAAATGCCTCAGAAAAGGGTGAGATTTGAAGGTGAATGATGACCTGCTGTGAAGTGTCTTCCACACAGGGAAAATATATGGGGTGTCTCGGGCAATGAATGAAATGTCCCTATGAGCCCACAGTTCAGGTCTTTTGTTATTAATCCAGGTTCCTTTTCTCATTCGAGTCATTGTCTGCTGGAGCTGCTGAAACCTCAGGGAGGGAGAGCTCTTCTCAGCCTTTTGGAAACACTGCTGTTGAATCTGTCTGTACCTGACCACCATCTTGCTTTAATGGGAGCTTTTCACGTGTATTGCTGTTCTTGTTTCCCTGGCTTCTAAAACATTTGCTTCTATAAAGTAATAAAATAGTTGGGAATTGTGACAAAATATAGCAAACAGCCCTAGTTGTGTTATGTTTATGTTTTCAGGTGAGAAAATTCTTAGACTCAGTCATTTCACTCAGCTCCACCCCAAATCGGAGGTGCTTAGAAGAGAGCCTGTTTGCTGTAAGGGGTATCAGCAGTGATATTCTTCCAATAAAATGCTATCAGCACTTTGTAAATTAGTATGATAATTGTCATAACAAGTCAGACCATTGAAGCTCTTACTTGAATATGGGTAAGTTTGTGTAAACATTTATTGGATTTTTTTCTACTTTTCTTGTTTTATAATAAGCATATTGTAAATGTCTGCCCTGAAGTCTGCAGCAGATAAGATTCAGAGCATAGGTAATGAGAACTTTGTGTCATAGGCTTAGTCTTCAGGGACCTTATATAAATCAAGGTCTAACTCCTCCCAGAGGTCTAGGAATTCTTGAAGTATAGGTTTATTTTTCATTTGTATTCTGATAATGAGTCACATTTATTATGGTCTTCCTAATGGCAGGTCTTCACTCAAGTATTACAGAAGATATAATTCACAGGTGACTAGAATTGAAAATAAAAAGACCCTGAAGAATATAATCCCTACATCATTACTCAAGCCATTTTTAATGAAAAAGAAAATGTGCATTTAGATAAGACAATTAAAAAAGATGCAAATTAAGAAAAGGAAATTGAAAATTCACAGTACACAAACAGTATTTGCATGAGGGCTACCAACTTAAAGGTGATTAAAATGTTTTCACAAATTAAACTATAACAGGAAAATTGCTTGGTTATTCATACAGTTAATTACCTGGCTATACAGTAAGTGCTTTCCTAATTATGTTGAATCATTTAAAGGCTGCCTGCTACAGAAGTGGCATATCATAGTTTTGGACTAATTCCAGTTTTAAATCATGGTTATGCTGAGCAGTGGACTCCATTTGAAATTGTATCAAGCAGTTTAATTTAGGAAGTGTCCTTTTGGAAAAACGAATACTTAAATTGGAAATGGTCAGTCAGTTGTCCAGGCCAGCACCAAGGCTTCAAGGGAAAGCATTAGGACTTGGTACACAAAGCTAATTACCTTTCCATGTTGGGTTTATAGTAGCATAAGCTTTGGAGCAAGAGATTCAGTACTGCTGTACAAAGTTTAGTATTAATTTTGATAATGCTGTAAAGTCCAATGAAAATTACTATGAAGCCACTAAGTTACAATATCCTCATGATGGAATGCCAAATTCTAATTTCAGTTTTACTTGGCTCCAACTGCTTATATACACTCTAAGGTAGGATCAGGTTCAAACCTCAGGCACAAACCTGCAAACTTAACAAAGGTCATTCATGGAAACTGCATTATTTACTATGCTTGCAGTTGTCTGCAAGCCATCACTCTATCTTCAGAGCATGACAGTCCATTTCTTCAGTTCACAGGGCTGAGATTGTGAGATGTTTCACCCTTAACTGATGTTAGTAGATGACTGGGAGAAATAAAAGGGTGTTATGTTAATACTTCTACTATTATTTATAAAAGTTAGGTGTATTTGTTTACATTATATGATTCAAAGCCTTCCTAAGAATGTCTGTACTACCTCTTTTTTCTTTTTTTCTAATTGAATAGGTTATTGCTATGGTATGAAACTTTTTAATACAAATTCCTCTTAAAAGAGAAGGTGTAAAACTGGATAAGAAGCATTTCTAATATTGCAGCAAACTCCTACTGACTTTTCTATACAGAGCCCTGAGCATGTTCTGCTTCCTTCCTACTAGAAGACTTAAGTGTTCTTCTAGACAAAATGATTTCCAGATTAAAAAAGATTCATGTTTGAAAGATCTGGATTATTTTTTTTTTTTGTGATGCAGATATTTCTTTAACCATGATGAGATTTTTACATGAAAGGGAAAAAAATAGGTAGTGAATCTATTAAATTCTAAAACTTTAGAAAAGACTTTAAATCACAGCTGGCAAAATAAGGCAGATTACATAGCCACAGATCTTCAGATATATAAGTGATATATAGTTAGATGAACAATATTGTTATCTTACTTGTATTTGGCTAAATAAATGTATGAGATTAAAGATATAAATCGATTCAATAAAATACATTTTCTGTTATTTTAACAATTTTTGCTTGTTCTTGCAGGCAGAGTTAAGTTTTCTTTAAAGTAGCACAAAACCAGACTGGTTTAAATCTCAAATGGACCAAACACGTAGGTATAATTCCCAGAAGTATAAATAGTTTGCAATTGCAACACACTGAGGATCTGAATACCTGATTATGGTCCATAACCCATAGAGGATTATGAAGACCTGATATACATGCATCTTTGAAATAGTTGTTCATGTTTTTCAATATGCTCTTAATTGCCACACTCATATGCATTTCTTGCTCACTTTGAGTATTTATTCATTTGGATCTCTCAAATTTACAGACCAACACACTCAGTGAGTCAAACTTTATCTGGTGCTGCTCCAAACAAACGTCGTGCCTTAGCATGACTATTGTGTTAGGCCAAAACCCGAGTAGGAGCTGAGTGAACAGCCATAAGATTAATGTAAAACTGTCAACTTATATGAATTTACATTTGTCTCTCCTCATTCCTAAAATTCTGTTAGTTATTCCTGCAATTTTGCTTTTCTTTTCTCATTTTGCCTGTTTTTCTCAGAATTTTTCCCTGAAATTTCTCATTTTTAGTAGTAGTATTTTTAAAATGTTGATATAATTTAACATTACTGTGAAATTTCCAAGTTTTTGCCAAAGAGAATGTGACAGAAACACAAAAAAATGAATCCCCAGTGATTTTTATCTATGTTAAATCAAGAAAGTTTCACCTATGTCCAAACAGGAAGAGTCCTTCCCTATCCATGACTTGCCCTGGTTATTTATGATAATTAAGCAGGTTTAGTGCATTGATTTTTATGCTAATAAATTCTTGTTTCAGTTCTGCTAGAGAAGAGTGTTTCTGTCAGCTGATTGTCATGCTCTTACAGTGAAGGTACAATATCTACTGGAAGCATTTCACAGGAAGGTCACAGCAGAAAAAAATATAACTAACTTACTAGCTCTAGAGATAAGCTTCTGCTTTTCAGTTTTAGTCTTCTGGCATATCTAAATTACAAGTCTTCCCTAATTAAATGTCTTAACTTTGTTAGTCCCAGGTTTATTGCTACTCAGGATGAAATCTTTGTGCTTTAAGCCTGTAGATCACTTACAGTGACAGAATGAATTGCCATCCTCTAGGAGTATTTCAAGTGGAGGATACCAAAGTGTTACTACTGAGCATCAGAAGACTGATGCACATCAGGGTGTATTCAACTCCTTTTAATCTTGTCAGTTATGTGGATTAGCTAATAGAGGTAATTGAGGGGAAGTAGTACAGTATGGCCTGCATCTTTACAGGGAACCTGCCTTTCCTCCAAAGCAAGATGCCTTTGCCTACTCTGCCGGGAGGAAACCATTGTTATCTTATGTGAGCATTGCTGGTGTGAGTTTTACACTGAAGAAGCCAAATTGTGTGATGGAACATGTTAGCAATTAATCAGTATGGGGCACTGTATGCCCCAACACTGTAGTTTAATAGCTATGAATTTAATACTTTTTAAAGCCATACGTTGCCACTGATTATGGATGCAAGTATGTGATGGATGATTACTTACACCAGTGGTAGCAGCTCCATGATTCCTACAGGGATTGAGAAAAGGTGTCATTGGCAGACTTGCTGAGGGCACACTCAGTCCCAGTGTCCATCTATCCAACAAAGATGTTGGACAAGACCTGTCCCAGCACTGGTCCCCGAGGGATGCCACTCATTACTGGTCTCCAGATGGACATTGAGCCATTGAGCACTACTCTTTATGTGCGACCATCCAACCAGTTCTTTATACACATAGTGGTCCATCTATCAAGTTGATGTCTCTCCAATTTAGAAACAAGGATGTCATGTGGGACAGTATCGAACACTTTACACAAGTCCAGGTGGATGACATCAACTGTTCTACTCCTGTCCATCAATTCCATAACCCCATCATAGAAAGCCACTAAATCGGTCAGGCAGGATTTCCCCTTAATGAAGCCATGCTGACTGTCGCCAAGCACCTTGTTTTTCATGTGCCATAGCATGCCTTCCAGGACAATTCGCTCCAAGATTTTGCCAGGCACATAGGTGAGGCTGACTGGTCTGTAGCTCCCCGGCTCATCCATTTTCCCCTTCTTGAAAATGAGGGTTATATTTCCTTTTTTCCAGTTGTCAGGAATTTCACCTGACTGCCATGATTTTTCAAATAAGAGGGACAGTGGCTTAGCAACTTCTGCCTGCGCTTTCAGGACCTGTGGATGGATTTTATCAGGTTCCATGCACTTGTGTGTGTTCAGGTTCTTAAGATGATCTCAAGCAGATCCTCTCCTACAGTGGTCCCAAGGTCTTCATTTTCTCAGTCCCGAGCAGTTCAGTCCTGTGAGATATGGTTCTCCACACCAGCTTTTCACATAAGTACTGGAGAATGTACAAAATCCCTTCTGAATGGAGTGTGTTTTCATTGCTTTCCATCCCTGGTTCTATCACCTCAAAAAGTGGCATCTCCTTATCTGCGCCCCATTGATCTTAATAACTGTGAATAAAACAATTTTAACAGAAGGTGACATTAAATGCATTTTTAATGAAGTATAGTTTTGGAAAAAAACATGACCTGGATGTTCTTGTATGTAACACAGTGGGTAGAAATGGGAAAAAGTCTATTCAGTATGGAAACCTCTCTTCCAGCGTGGGTTTGTTCTCCATAACACATTTGTTAAAGATCTGTGTTGTGTCTAGTCAGGAGTCTCAAGCAATAGGTATCAAAGTCAGCTTTTGAAAGGCTATTTGACAGCTTGATTTATATAGATGTCAGAAAGATATTTCTAATGTAGTTTCTAATTATCTCCTGTCTTAATAGTATTTGGTGACAGTTCCCGCATCACAATAATTCTTTTTTACCACTGTCTTATACATGTCCTTGATTCACATCTGCCTGTAGGTACTCACAGGCTATTTCTTGCTTATTATCAACTATTGCTAGAGATGCACAGCCAAGATTTCTATTTGTCATAGTACTCTGTCTTCCTTAACCTCATTTGGAAAAGATCATTTTAAAAGGTGAGTGAGTAGGTCAGGTTCCTTCATTCTTCCATCTTTGCTTTCATTATTAAAGGTGAAATTTGGTTGCCCTCTACATTGGCATCTGATGACAATTTAGACATATTAAACCATCCTGTCTGCCCTCCAGCCACCACTGCAGAACAGTGTGGGTCCCCTCTGCCCTGTTCACCAACTCCATGTGGGTCATTGTCCCTTGAGGATGTGTCATAGAATATTGAACCCCTTAATCAAAATGCCTACACTGGATGTGGACAAGTGAATTTTAAACCATCAAGCAACATGATTAAAAATTTACTCCTGAAGAAGTGTTAATGATATGAAAGTTATCTGTTTAGAGCAATAGCTGGTGATAAGAAAGAAAGAGTCTGTAATTATACTAATACAGAGATGTAAAATTTGCTGAAGAAGATGAAAAAGCATTAAAATGTGGAAATGCTGGTTGGCTTCGCTGCCCCTCCCTCTCCCCCCCCCCCCCCCCAGTCTTACAGTCCAAATCAGAGTCTCTCTTCAAGAGCATAATAGACCTTTTAGAAATTCCCGTTATCTATCTGTGGATCAACCCACTTAATAATTACTATTAATCGAAATTGTTAGTGTTCCTTTAGTTAAGTTCAGGTAAAGACAAGGTATTTGGAGCACTGTAGTATTGAAAACTAAATAAAACAAAAATACATGCGAAATAATTCTGGAATGTTGTAAGACAAGTGGGAATGAGGAAACCAGTATAGCTCAATATTGAATTAAAGGCAAGAGTTTTTCAAGCACAAGTAGTCATGTTAAGTTACATTATTGTATCGATTTCATCCCCTGCAGTAACTCTTTTGTTGTTCTACAAATCATACCAAATGATTAATTCGATATAAGATAGTGCTGACGTAGAAAAAAAATAAGAAAGGAAGACCCTCCACTAGTGAATAAAATGATAGATCAACACTTTTTTCATCTTTGCTGTGAATTTGACAGCTGCATCTTTGCAGAAAACAAATTAATAAGGTCAAAGGAAGACATCCATATGAAGAAAACTGCTGTTCCAGCAATGTTTCATGATGCTGACACAAACTATGAGGTAGCTCTTCAGCTTGCTTAGTGCATATGACATTTTCTATTTACACTGATACTATTGTGTTACTTTTGGATATACTGTTTTCCTCACATTTTAGCTGTGTTTTATTCTGATGGCACCCAACAATATGCTTTATACATAGGATAATTACTGAATCTATTGTTTTCCTCTTTCAAACCATTTTCTGTTTTGACTAAACTTAGCACTGCAGCAGCTGCTTCCTACTAGGTGCTTTTTCTAAAGCAGTTGATGTAGTAAGACCTATTTAGCCCCAGAGACTCTCCAGTAGGAATCTACCAATAGGAATAGTAAAAATATTATTTATTATTTGTTTCAGAAGCTCTTAGTGTTTCCCTCCAAACGTTAAACTTATCAAATTTACTGTACTGAAGAAGTTCACAGTAGTACTATTCAACCGGTTTCTGGCAATAGCAACTTTACAGTAAAATGGAATTGCAGCTTAGGAACATGGGAAGAAAAAATAACCATGCAAATAATGTTGTAAAATATTTTTATTATGAAAAGAAAATAAAAATCATTAAATAACAGCATCCTCAAACATATGATAGAGCATATTCCTCTTGTATTTAGTTCATGATATTTTGAGAAGCTTATGTGAAGGCCATTGAAAATGTTGTTCAGAACGTCGTTGAATAGCTAAATAGCCCTGATCTTGACATAGAGACACATATTACAGAATAGAAATAAATGTCTGCTTCCAGTGTTGTAGTTTCAGGAAATGAGAAATACATACCAGAATGTTTACAAAGCACCAGCAAAGGTCATGCAGTAATTCTATGCTATTGCTTCAAAAAAAGTCCCACCTCAATGGCAGAGTGAAAAAATCAGTAAGAGTTATTTGTTCACACTGAAGCTGCTGCGCTCAAGGACATCACTTTTCAGACACTTGCAGACAGCTTCATTAGAAAATGAACAAGCAGACGATGCGGTGTCTGGTGTCCAAAGAGCGGTGCCTGTTAGCACTGACAGCTTAAATGGATACAGGAGTAATTTCTAACTGTGTTTCTTTTTTCCTCAGGGGATTTTAACTGGTGATGCTGTGGTTAAAGCTTAGAGATCACATTCTCTCACTGGAATGCATGGGTAACTGAGCATGGGTTATAAAGCTGTTTTCTGAAGGTGTGTTAAGATATGAGGCTTTGTAAAACTTGTCGATACTTCTCTCTTTCATGGTCGTACAGAAAAGATTAAGGGCAGTACTGAACTATCATGAGAAAGTTAGTAAAAAAAAAGTTGTACGCTCTATTTATTTTATTGGGCCTCCTTTTTTCAGCTGAAAGACAAGATCCATCTATTTTAATGGAATCACTGGGGAATGGTAATATTGCAACCCTCTTAAACTACAAAGGATCAGTAAAACTAGCTTAGCTGGATAGTGAAGCAAATGTTTCAAAAGGTTATCTTTTCTAACTAGCCATTTGTTCTACTTTTGTATTTTATGGGTTTTTTTGGTTTTTTTTTTTGAGTGGAGATCTTTTATGAGTCCAGTCTGTAGATCTACTGAAGCTTTAACTCTTCTGGAATAAGCTTTAGCTGGAAATATATCAGAGGACTAGTGTACATAAGAAATGCCTGGATAATCTGTTGTCACTCCACAACACTCCGTAGGAACCTGCTTCTGGACTATTAACATATACAAGTTGCTTACAGGATTTCTAGGTTAATATATGAGATCCTTATTGACCACACAAGAATTAGAATCCAAGAAGTGATCAATGTTGTTTGAATTAAAGTCTTCTGAAAAAAAATACAATATAACTTCCACTCCAAATAATATTTTTCTTATATTTTAATTACATAAAATAAACCTCAGTGTTTTTCACTGCACACTTCCCCAGGGAAGCAACTAGAAACAGTGGTTATGTTTAAACTTGTCTGTCATTCTACCTCGCAAAGAGAAGGCCTTGGTTCATTATCTTCAAGCCCATAATCATCTCAGATTTTCTAGTTACCATCATGTCTGAGCTCAGTAAAAATCTGGTAGCATGTTATGTAAAAGCTTTCTTTTAGGACTAGACTACTGTTTAGTAGAAGGTGAGAAATTCTGTTCATCTTCTAAATGGGTTAAGAATCTTCTTAGGATTTAGCCAAACACTGCACAATTATTTTGTGAAAATAAAGGTCTAATTTCTTCCTGATGACATTTGGACTGAAGAGGAGCAAAAAATTAGAAGAGTTGACTGTGAGAACTTCCTGGTCCTAACATTCCATCTCCATAAAATGTACCCTTAAAAAGCTGCCTGTGCTTTGGGACCAGTGTTTTACCTATACAACATGAATCCCAAGGAGTTTGTCAGCTTGAGACGAAGTGGAAGAGGGACAGCTCTGGATCCAGTGCTGCAATATGTAGTCTAGTCTTCTTTCATCTCAAACACCTGCCTTTGTAAGTCTTTATAGCTTTATAAAACTTAAAATACAGAAACATTCTTTGCTTCTGCCTTAGACTCTTGTGCTTAACCAATGATTCAGGGTAGTAGAGTAAGATAACTGCTCTTGTCTTTAAAGCATTTAATCTCACTGGCTGTTGCAGACTTTGAGCTCTGTTTTGGAAGGCATGCTGCACTTGACTGTAGACTCTCAGCTTGCATCCCTGATTTGTTGCACATGTCACTTTGTGTGGAGTTGACAAGGCAAGGATCTTCTGGTGGCTGCTGTAAACCATGCAGACTCTTTGGCAGGAGCAAGGAGTAAGGGCTTACTGAGATGGGACTTCAATGAATGCAGACGTCTTGCATACCTGATTTTAGTATGTGTGCACCAACATATATATATTATACATTTAAAGTAAATCTCTATAGTATTTTCTAAAAGCTTTTCAGATGAGGTTCCTTTTACACAATGTTAGGTTTTATCCCATGCAATTTTTTGACCTTTTTGATGATTGTTTTCTTTCAGCTGGTACAACCTTCCCCATATTCCAGAAACATAACAAAGATGTGATACTGACAGTCACATTTTTATTGTTAATGCACAAGTTTTATAGCCTTTGGCCAAATTATCCCCTTGCTTACACTGAAGGAAAGCTTTGGTCTTTAAATTTGTATGAACTAGATATGAAAACCCATATACGTCTGTTAGCAAATTTTTTCCTAATAGCAGAGTAATAGTTCATTTTTTTTTCCTAACATGTTTGTGGAAGTTATTTTGGCCATTAGTGTGGATCAGAGAACACAGTGATACAGTGATATTAAATAAAACAATGCAGAAGGTGCTTTTGCAGATTTATCTTCCAGACTCCTGAGATGTCTATGCCTGAGCCACCCCCATTTATATAATTTTTAATATAGTAAAACAATATGGCAATAGCACCTATTGCTTTTGGGAGATGAGTAACAGATGACCTGAGTAGTATTCCGAAGAAGAGGGTGTATGCAACTGGACTCAAATGATTTTTAAGTGATTTTTCAAGACCACAACATATTGTGGCTTATTTAAATGGTAATGGTGAAAGCCGCAGTAACTGGACATAACTGCTTTAGTGCAATCTCACTGATGCATTTGGAGAGACTTGCTCAAAGCAGAATTGGAACTGTACCCTGGTTTAGCTGCACATCAGTGAAAAGAACCATTTTGAGGTTTTGTTATGGTGAGTTGGACATTGCATTCTAAAATACGCTTTACAGCCACTTTAAATTTGATAATTATCTTTTATTTGAGGTGTCTCATCATTAGGCCTATCTTTGTAAATCAATCTGTGCCATTTTAAAAAACACTGTTTATGAATTACATTTATCATTAAGTCAATGTATTTTTCAGTACATTTTCAGCTTTTCAGTATCTCTTTTGGCTCTGGGATCATTCTCTTTGCACTTGTGCACACAATTCAGATTGGTACTAGGTTCTTTGCCATGGACAGAATGCTCAGCTGAAAGATAGTATTTCTGAAATAGAAATGTACAATCCACATCAGCTGTGTAATAACTGATTTAAACTAGTGATGACACAAGTAGAGAAATGCAAAAAAATATACAGCATGTAAGTAGTAAATGTTTGTATTGTTATTAGAACTGGAAAAGTTTTCTCATGTCAGGAGTGAAATTGTGGCCTCTCTGAAGTATCTGGAGCTTCTGCCACCAGCTTCAAGCACTCAGGAATTCACATCAGGATTAAGGAGTTAGTGGATTAAAAGCATCACATGTTCTTAATGGAGTCAATTCCAAAGATGCTTTTGAAAATCCTGCTCTTCTTCATGATGACAGTAGTGTACCAGCTATGCACTCAAGGAAATTTATCATAAAACAATAACCATTCTGAACTCCTTAATTTGCAGTGTGTTCATTGAAAATAATAAACCACAGATAGTATTGTAAGATCATTCTTAAATGAAAAATATTATGGGTTTCAAAGTAAGATGTTGCTGTTTGTGACCCAGCCAAAGGACACAGTTGTCATCAGCTAATTTACACTTGCCATGGAGTGCAGTGTCGCATGAAGTTTGGACTCTCTGACTGCAGCAGACATGATACATGAGCTAAAGGCAAATCTGAGCGTGACACAGTACAAGCCTGTGGTAGATCTCAAGTGTGTTACTGCTGCCTGACAAGGTCCTGTCTGTCAGCTGGGCTGCAGAAACAGCTGGTACAGATCTTCATAGTCTATCCCAACTGCAGAGGGAAGCCAGAGATCTGAAATCCAAGCTAAGGAAGTCTCAGCTACTGTATTTTTCTTCCCAGTTTGGAGGATAGGGAAGAAGCTCAAAGGACATAGACTAATATTCCCACTCAGCTTGGGGGCAGTTGTCATTCAAGGCAGTGGACCATTCTGTCAGTTTTAACATAAAAAGCCATGTTCAGAGAGTATTATTTTTGTACAAACTCTATTCTCTCATATTTGCCTTCCATAATAGAATCCCAGTCTTTGTGGTCAGATAACTGAAGTACTAGGTCACAGAAATATGCATATAACACTTACAAATCCATTTAAACATGCTGGTTATTAATTGATTTCTTGCTAAACAGTTAGAGGCGTTCTGTAGCATCCTGGGTGAATTATCATGCAATTATTTCATGCAGGTCTGCCTGGGAACTAAAAGAGAATTCACAAGAGATCTTTGTTTCTAATTTCCTGCCTTTTCTCCCATTGAAGATTCAGTTTTAAAATCTAGTTTTAAAATCTCGGTTTTTGTCGTAGTTTGAGGCCCCCCTCAAACAGTTCCGCGCACCCCCCCCTCTTTCTTCCCCAGTCCCGGGGAAATGGGAAGGAGAATCAAAAGAATGCAACTCCCACAGGTTGAG
>JASSUY010037103.1:0-12977 GCA_032466535.1 Forpus xanthops | reverse complement strand
GCTGAAAATCCAAAACACAGTGCTACACCAGCTACTACTTAAAGAAAAATGACTGCTGCTGCTGAACCCATGACAGTAGCTTACTCAGACACCAGCGACAGCAAAGCCATTGTCTCTGTTGTGTCCCTGCTGGTGTTGCAACTCTTGGTGCACATCACTTCTGGTATTCGCAGCATACCTGCTTCTGCTGTAGCAAAGGAGATCAGGATTCACATGGTGACACAGAGGTGTCTGTATGATGAACTACAAAAGCATGGTAGGATGTCAGCTTGTAAGCCCTATTAGGATTTTAAACATGACAGACTAAGTAGTGGTTTGATGGCTATGGGTACTGAGGGCAACAGCAGAAAAAGATTCAGAGTTATTGCTGGCAACAAAAGTGATGAGATTTCCTATATCCACAGCTATATGGAATATGGCATATGTATAAAAAATCCTCTGGCACAGAAATCAAAACTGAGGACAGACAGCTTTCAGTACAAGATCTTGGGTTGTATCATTCACAACAGATCATTGTTTTCCTAAAAAACAATTCTGATTGGATTTTGTGGCTAAAAAAGCACACTAATTAAGGACAGACTGGTTTACTTTCACAAAGAACAGCTACCATGTGACACTTCATTGGTAATTCCCACCTGAACAGTGCAGAGTATACAAGCCCGACATATGAAATGCCCCTACTCTGAAGAAGATGACACAGAGTTTCATCAGAGTATCTTTGCTATGTCATCAATTTGAATTCCAACCTGTACTTCAATATGCATGTAGCTACTTTCAAAGACAATGAGAACTTGAAGTCAACAGCATCAGCCACCAGCACTGCAGCTTTCAGTAATTCCTTCACTACTTCAGAAAAATCTCTATAAACATTGTGTAGATATAGAACATACAGAGGGCAGGTTTCTATACAAAAGTGCATTTAGCAATACAATTAGCAGAGAACCTGGGAGGAGACTCCATTGAAGTCATACCATATACTCCAGCCCTACCTATAGTCCCATTTCTCTCCCTTCAATAAAACAGAGCCCCCACATTCCCATTGCTTTGATTATGAACTGTAGCGAAGGCTTCAACATTACAGGCTTGGGTCCTCGCTTTGTCCCTCCTCCCAGCCCACTTCTTCCCCCCCATGCCTGGAGGGTTGGGGAGGAGAATGGAAAGAATGTAACTCCCATGGGTTGAGATGAGACCAGTTCAGTAACTAAGGTATAACACAAACCACTGCTGCTACCACCAATAATGATAATGATAAGGGAAATAACAAGGGAAGAGAATACAACCGCTCACCACCCGCTGACCAATACCCAGCCCAACCCAGCAGTAATCTCACCCTTCTGGGTCCCTACCCCAGTTTATACAGTGGGCATGATGTGCTGTGGTATGGAATACCTCTTTGGTCAGTTTGGGTCAGGTGCTCTGTCTCTGCTTCCTCCCGGCTTCCCTTCCTCCGTGGCAGAGCATGAGACTCAGAAAGTCCTTGGTCAGAGTAAACATTTGAGCAGCAACTGAAAGCATTGGTGTTACCAGCACTGTTCTCAGGCTGAGTCAAAACCACAGCGCCGTACCAGCTACTAAGAAGGAGAAAAATGACTGCTACTGCTGAACCCAGGATATAAAGTTAACTAGATGAAACAGAATGCAAGAATGATTAACCAGAGTTAACAGTCAAAATACATGAGCTGTGAATATTACTAGGATTTGCCCTTGGTAGATTAATAAACTATCTTTGCAATCCTTACGTAGAAAATTGAATGTGGACTTGTCTTTTCTACGCCCAAGCACTGCAAGATCAGTAAGCTAAAGAACATTAAACCAATAAATCAAACAACATTTGCCATGAAAATCTGGATTATAAGAATGAACTTCAAGAGCCCCCAAAACAGTCAGGTTTATTATTATTTATAGACTAATGCATCAACTGATTTCAAAGCTGAAAAGAGGGTTAGAAGAAAAGAAATGGCTTCAGGCCATTCAGCATAGATGAACAGTAAATGCTGCCATTTTTATATGTTTCTACATTGTAGATGCACTCTGATGTAAATGGTAAATTTAAGCAGGTCAGTTTGTTTTTTTCCCCGGAGAATGATCTTCACAGGTTTCAAACCACAATATGAGAACTAAAAGTTAAGCCCAGGAAAGTCTTGCAAAGACTTTTCTTGCTCTTCTTAGTAAGCACCCCATTCCGAACATACTATAACCATCTTTTAATCAGTTTCCCAGATAAAGAAAAATAGATACTATCTTAACAGAGACAAAGGGTGACATTAGATACATACACACAAATTAGCTTTGTCAGGCAGCTAGCTTTCTTCCTCATTTAAAATAAGAAAAGAATGTTCTCTACTGTTTACAGTCCTATTGCAATCAGACTGTCAGTGCTCCTTCTAAGCCTTTTTAGAGAAAAAGTTATCATGGAAGCAAACTGTTAACATTACAGAAAGCAAATTGATTACATTCACATGACAGTGGGTACAAAGCACCTGGATACACAGCTTCAGTACCATGGAGCAATACAACTAGGAGTTTTTTCCTGTTTGTCTCTTATTTTGCTTTTAAACTTGGCATTGTTTATCTATGAATAAAAAGCAGAGATATAATTCTTTTTTTGAAAAAACACTGATAAGAACCCATGATTTTAGCAGCCAGTTACTCTTCTTTATCTATCTGAACCCAGTAACACATAGGTAACATGCTATAAAACAAAGCAATAGCCAAAATGGACAGTGCTTGAACCAGCAAGACCAGCTTTTTGACAAAAGGAAAAGAACCCAAACATGTAGAAGTATGCAGGAACTCTTGAATCCCACAGCTACTTCAGGCCCGATTCTCTGAGATGCCAAGTACTAGGTAAAGACAACACTTAGGTAAGCAAGACATTACTCTGCATTCTTATCAGAACATAAATGATAGCCACGGAACCCCTGGAAATCCATTTTCTTCTATAGTTTAAACTGTCACACCAGTGACTATATATCCAGCTGAAGATGGCATACTGCAATCAGCTACTGGGGCACCCAGGACCTTTTCATTCAGTGTAGCAGATGAGCAACAGGAGCCATCTAATCATTTGGATTAATTTATACTTACATGCTCACACCAAGATAAAGCTGGAAATACTATCCTCCCTCATTTCATCTCTGGAAGCTAGCAGACATGTGCTCCAAAAGAACTATACCTCAGCAAAATGAGAGGGTCTTCTCTCAGCAAAGACTTTAAACTCTGAAGAGCTGCTGAAACAGAATAAAGTTACAGTTTTATGCCCCACCACCCTGAGATATCACACTTTTCTTAGAATTCATTTCAGAGTCTCAATTTTCTTTTGTACTAAATGTGCACTGCTCTTCAGGGAAAAAAGTAAAAAAAATCAAATTTCAAAGTCATTGCAGAAAATAAAGGTTGTCCTGAACTGTGTACACACAGTGAAATATTACATGATGAATTAATCCATTACAGACACAGTAAATTGCAACTTCACCCCAAAATTAGCTGAATTGACAGCAATTTATTTTTTTCTTCCACCCAAGATATTGAAAGAAGCTCCAGATTTAAGTCAACCTGGATTCTCAGTAACTTCTATACTGTTAAGAAGTTTCTGGTACTGTTCCTATAGAAGGAAGGGAGGCATCAACCAGCTATAGCTGGTTTGCACAGCTTGTTTGCAGTATAAGCAAACACTGACAAGTTACTTCTAGTTAGTGGACAGATAACTGGCCATACACGATAGCCAACACTCAAGTTTAGAGATGACACTACATGGCTTTAACCAGTCAGTGCCCAAGGCTGGGTACCTATGTCTAGCAGCAGTTAAGAGTGACTAAGTTCACACGTGAGTTTTACTATGAACCTCATTTATTTCTTTTTGAAGCCCTTTCAAAGGCCATTGTTCAGGTATTTTACTCATTAGTTTACTCTGAGGATACAAGGAATGCAACTTCTGAAAGGAAAACATACTTCAGCTGTCAGAGCTCATAGGTCTGTGCAGGACATGCAGAATGAATGTGAGCACTCCTATAGAAAATCAATCATGCAGTTCTCCAGGATTAGACTATCCTGCAATTACAGGCACCTGTGCCTACACTAAACTGCCAAACTCCTGATTTTAGAAGAGCAAAATGAAAGTAATGAAGCATCAAGATAATGAAAAGTTACCTCCTAAACTCAGAAAATTATTTCATAATCTTTTAAGTTTCACATTAAGATTTCAAAGTGTCATTTTTACGTCAGCTGTGAGGGATGAAGTTCTGTAACAAGTAGTTCCAAAATAAAGACAAAAGTCACCTTGCACATTGTCACAATTAGGAAACAGGTTAAAACTATTCTACCTCCCTACCTGAAACCACAATTTTACCTCGTGTTCTCAGCAAGAGAAATTCCAAAAGCAGACAGACAACAAAAGGAGAATTCTGTAAAATGTAATGGTGTAAAAACCCGCAGAGAAGATATTTCTTCAGCTAAACACACAAGCAAAAAGCACAGCTGCCACCAAAGTTGTGTGCCACATGTTTGCGCTTCCATTTCCAGCTGCATTTTCAACCAGTCAGTTGTGTCTTAGACAACTGCAGATTAGTGCACTTTAAGTGCAAAAAAAGTGTTTCTAATTTGAACCTTTTCATTGCAAGGATGTACTGTCAACGACCAGTAACAATCATGCTATTAAGATACCGAGCAGCAAAATAACTTTCTGAAGACTAAGCTGGCAAGTTTGGGGTTCTTTAATTTTAACTGCTTCCTAAAGAACTACGTTGCCTGGCATTATGTTACAGATTCTCTGCACTAGAAGTTCTGTTTCTTGTTTTCTGTGTAGTCTGAGTTAAATCATAACTTCTAGAAAACGCTTTATCACAGTACTTTGATTTCGTATGATCCAGGAGCAAGACCAAAGAAAGCCCGGTAGAACTAAAGACTTTTACCTAAGATGCTAAACAATCTTCCTAATAACGGGAAAGGAAGAGAGAACAAGCAAAGTGCACTATCAACCCAAAGTTGAAAGAAAACCAAAACCAAAAAGCTGAAGCATAGTAATGTATATTTAGTGTTATCCAAAAGCACCTCTAGACTTACGTCTTGCAAGTAAGTTAGCACATTTGCCAAGTTCAAATTTCCTTCAAATCATATCTATTCAGCAGCCTTTCAGTTTCTGAAATCTTTCTTGTAAAATTAGTCTCAAAAGGTTACTTAATACCCAGACCTTCTTAGCAAAATGACACTTGAGAAAAGATCTGGTTTATGCTGTTAACACTAACCAAAATTTAGTCAAGAAATACATGTAAACAATAAGGATAAAACATTTAAGGCTTAGAAAGAACACTGAGAAATTCACTCCTGTCACATTAAAACATCCACATCTCCTTCATGGTCCTCCTCAGTCACTTTTAAAGAGAGCACTTCTTCATTAAGAAATAATCCACTCAGTCTTTCCTTACGAGCTTGTCTTTGTTCTTTCAGCTGTCTCTTGCGTAAGGCCTTTTGCTGTAGCTTCCGTTGCTTGGAACGTTTCTGTCGAAACAGAAGATGAATAAAAATAAGGTTTTATTATGTAGATTGAAAACCACCTTTAAAGCTGGCAAATATATGGTAACCTTTAAAATAACATCTGTTCTGGAAAATAACTAAAATGAATTCTCAGAGGTGGTGCAAGCATTCATCCAAAATCATATCTAACATTAAAGTATCAAGACCTCCACACTGGAAATTGAAATTATGGAGACAGGACAAGTGCCAGAGGACTACTTTAACTGCAACATACTTCACTAGGTCACTCCTAACCAAGTAATCTCATTACTGTCCAGAAATTGTGCCCAGATCACGTTGATCAAGCTTAAATAATTGTTTTTTTTTTGCAAAACTGTGTGTGCATTCAAAGAATGAAGTAAGATACAGAAGCGCCCACTCACCTTATTCAAAACAAAAGTAATGAGAAAATCTACTACATATGAACATCAGGCTTTCACTTCAATGTGATGGTAAGAGCACTTGTTTAAATTCCTTATAGTCGCATCAGAGGAAAGAGTCAGCACTGGTTTAGCTAGATCACTTCAGCAGATCCTCAGTTACTAAACATGCTCCTCAAGAACAAATATCCTAGCTAAGATCATGCAAGCAACTCTAACAAGTTAGCTTAATACACATGCACAAAATTGGAAACTTTACTTTGGAATCCCGGATTCTTTCCGCAGCGCTTGTGGACAAATTACTATCGCTGTGTGCTCGACTCATGTTGGCACTTGAGTTTGAAGCGGAGTTAGCAACACTGGAACCACTGCTGCTTGCTGAGCTGACCATGCTGGCACTGCTGCTGCTGGCACTGGTGCCACTCACACCACTGGTACTTGCACAACTGTAGCTACTCCTCTTCCAGCTTTCCCTTGCAGGCCGCTGACGAGGTCCATGTTCTTTGATATAGTTTCTTACCTTTAGAACAGAGGAAGCAGAATTACTAAAGCCTGATACATACTAGACTAAGATACTCCTTTTCATGGAAAAAAAAACCATGATTTGACTGTTAATAATGACTGATTTACTAGATCAGTCCAGTTTTGCCACATTTTGATGTGGCTGCTTAAATTCCACCTGGCAGTCATCAACAGAACTTAACTAAGAACTAAGTTAATATTAACTTAATTAGGAAAGGAAGAAAACCAAGTAAAAAGATTTGGGGTTTCTTTCCATCTCCTGCCCCCAAAGCTTACTACTCAGTGCTCCCCAATGAATATCAATCCTTTGGAGTTTGAAATACTAGTTTAACGTCAGTAAGCAAATGAAGTTCCTCTACCAGTTGACAGTCACACCTGCAGGCGGAGGCTTAACATGTATTGAGAATATATAACCACAGTCTTTTCTATAAAATTTTAATACATAAAATATGCTTCTGAACTCTGTTTTCTCTCATTGACAATACTGTGCTCTAGTTTATCTCCCAATTTTATGATTATATATAAAAACTGATCACAACTCTGTAAGAGATTTTGTAAGACTATCAGATGCTGGAATCCCAAAGTTGAATGTACAAACCTTAACCCACCTGTTTCAGTTTCTCATCAGTGAGACAGTTCAATTCAATAATGAATTCACTATCTGTAGGAGAGATCTGAGCAGTAGGATCAATAATTTTAATAATATCAAGTTGCTCTCGAAGGCCCATCTCTGTACTGACTTTGCGACTCAAATATTCAATATATTCAACCTAGGACCCAAAGAAAGACATGTCATTTTAAGCATTATTGATTCTAAATGAGTGTCAGAAAAACAGGAGGAGCAACAGAATAAAATGTGCTCAAATACTGCACTTCCTACCAGTCTAGCCTCATTGAGTGTCCTAAAAAACTCATGGTGAAAACTCAGATGCACATTAAGCTGCCTATTGCACATGTAAAAGACAAGAAGATTTAGTTTTAAGAATCACAGAATCACAAAATAGCGTTGGAAAGGACCTTAAGATCATCTAGTTCCAACCTCTCTGCTATGGGCAGGGACACCTCCCACTAAACCAAGCAGTACTGCACAGGTCTACATTTACACTGAAGCAAACAGTATGTCTTTTAAGATGTGGCACTAATTGTAAGTTCTTCTATGTATTACTGTTCTCACATCAGAAAAAAAAAGTCAGTTTCACCTGTTCATCGTTTGTCATTGCACTCCATGGGAGCTCATCAAGATTCCTATGCTTGTTTTTCTTTTTCGGAAGCAGACAAGGAGAGCTTGGAATACTAGGTATAACATCAGAAAGTACATCACTCCCACTTGTTATGTCGCTGCCAGGCAACTTGTGATATGCAAGAGAAAGAACAAAGCCTTAGAATACAGTAGGCAGATTTAAAGTCATTCTAACACTATTAACAATTCAAAACACACTGTCAGATTAGCAAAGAATCGCTATCCATAGACTCTAAGTTAGTAATTACTCCTAACCCTGTAGTATTCCTTTGAATCTTCCAATAAATGGCAATTACAGCAAACTCAATTCATGCTATTCTCTATTTACCAATCCTCTTTTTAAACAGCTGCATTTAAGAGAACAGCAGAATGATGTGGTATTTCAACTGTTTCCCTTCTCCATTGGTGTCAACTGACAATCTTCAAGCCAAAACCTAAATCTCAACTGCCCATTTTTAACTATAGAGGAAGTTCTGGTTTAAGGAAGATCATTTTAAAGTAGGTTTGTACTTTATATTACGCCCCATAATTACACAAGACAATTCAATTAAAATCACTTTCATTTTCCTGGAAGCAACTGCAGAACTTTAGCTTCATTTATACACCTGATGTAATTTCTCAACACACTTCCAGTTAAAGTGACAGCTGGATTACTCATACTCAGATTCTGCCAGATAACAGCAGAAAGAGCTACAAAGAGTCTTTCCAAAATTCTGCAAGTCCAATCAAGTCAAATGACTCTTAAGGAAGGCTTGTTTAAAAAAAAAAAAGAGTAACTGAGAAAAGCTAATCAAGGATGCTGTCAGCTTTTCAAAACAGCATTTCACTGAAGCACTGAATCTTTGGGATTCAATCCGAGCTGTTACCACAGGCTGTGACATACAAGTGCGCTTGTAACTTTTGTGATACAGCATACACAGATAGTAGCAGTCAGAGTAACAGTAGTAAGAAATTCAAAGCTAATCTCAGTCCATGTTGTCTTAAGTTCATTTGCATCTTCTGGAACAGGATTTGCACTTTCTCAAAATCAGTACTTTCTTTCAGCCCTTGCACTGGACTTTGTAGACTCTGTCCACACTTCGCCCAAGCTTCCTGAGAAAACTTAAAAGTATTCCTCAGTTTCCTATTTCAAAGCTATGTATATACTCACAGTTGATATAAGTCCATAATATAAAAAAAAGCAATTCAAGTCCATAATATAGAAACCAATTTGCAACTCACAATTGAAAAGTTGCTGAACACAGACAACTACCACAAACTAAAGATACCTGACTGGGACTGAACCCAATATTGACTACAAAAAAGGAGGATGTGATTCAGCTTCGTGCTTTTCCCATCCTGGTGAGACAAAGTAAGCTCAATACTCTTTGTATAGGAGAGAAAAAAAAAAAAAAAGATGGGAATAGGCTATGGCAAAAGCTTCTACACTTTGTCTAGGTGCCAGCTCCATTCCAAAGAAAGATTTAATACAACCAAACCACTGGAAGCAGACAGCTACAGGCAGATTCCAATATCAGGGCAGATCCTTACTACAAAGGATGTAAGCTCATGGCTACAAGACACATGTTGGTCTCTAAGACCAAATTACCATAATATATAAGCACCCCTCTTTGAAGAGCTGACTTTCAGTCTCACACTCCAGCTTAAGAATGCTGGAACAAAATGGAACAAAGCATTTTCTTTACCACTGAAGACTCAGTGATCTGCTCTTACTCTCACTAGTTACCCAAAAACAAATGCTGAGGACTTTTCAATAAAAGCTAAACCAGCACTTAACAGCCTATACAGAATTTCACATTTACAGTGGAACTAGTTTACCTGCCACTCAAACTCACTGTCTGACCAATCCCAGTATGTGCTGATAGAAGAAGAGACATCACTGCAGACACTACCCTCGGGGAACAAATCAAAAGAGGTGAACTCCTGGTCATCCAAGAGAGAGTAACAGTCATCCTGATCCCCAACGGAAACCGATGAGAACAGCTCCTCACTGCACTCTGAGCTTGCTACGCTGGTCCCACATGATGTCAAGTTCCACCTGCAAAACAGAGAAAGAAGCAAACTATCAGTATCATGTGGGCTGGGAAATTCTTCTAAGCCTCATAAAACCACCTCCACTTTGCTTGTCAGTAACATTATACATTGATTTTATTTCAGTGTTACAATTATGTGAAGCATTCTATTTTCAAGTATTTTTAAAAGTCCATAATCAAACCCAAAGGGAATTCAACATTAAAAATGTTACAATTATGTGAAGCATTCTATTTTCAAGTATTTTTAAAAGTCCATAATCAAACCCAAAGGGAATTCAACATTAAAAATGGCAAAGGAAAAACCTATATACTGTTAACAGAATTACACCCTTATTTTAGTATATTAAGTTTCCACACCAGAGCCATGATTCCTGTAGGGTGTAAATTGTCTCTTTTGGTTTTGTTTTGGTTAGTTTTCTTAAATACGCTGAACTGAAAATGTAATTTCACATATGTTGGGATACTTAAACTTGCATGTAAACTGAAACAAGCAAAACTAAGAAGGGAGCTAAGAATGGACTTCAGGATAAGTAGGATTCAAAAGGGAAATCTAGGTTGATAATCCCCCCCAGAAAAATAAGGCTTAATAAGGAAAATCATTATGGATATACCCAAGGCTCCAATATTCACTATTTTCAACTCTGAATGCCAAAAATATTGGACATGCTGTTGGAATACGAACATGTGAAAATGACATTTGTGAAATGCTACAGTGCCAAAACTGAACACTTTCCCACCCCTCCCCATAATTTCATTTAGAAAGCTAGTTAATGCTGTTGCTAAAGGAAAGCAATTGAGGACTCAAACTTCACAGAACAGTTTTTTTCAGTCTAATGAGAGTAAGCCAGAATTTAACAAGCTCATGAAATCAGTCCCCATATCTGGATTTATTTTACACATTGGTGAAAAGTAGGTCAAGACAACTATGAGTCAGCACAGAACTGCCACATGGCCACAACAATTTGTCTGTGAATTTCAGAAGCCCTTTTCAAACCCACGCCATCAACTCCTGTCCCGTCAGCCTTTCCACTTCAGCCTGGGTCACTAGAAAAACATTCCGCTATCCAGCTGCAAAAGCTGAGTGATGCCATCACCCAGATAGGCTGGTCCCCGCTGTCATTATTTAAGCTGCATACCAGGATGGTTAAATATGTTTATGATGGTCTCACTCCCACACCTCTTTGGCCAGCAGTGAATTTATCCAGCATTAAAGACATTTCAAAACTTTTCCTTTGGCAGATTCTGTAGATCTTGTCTTTCCTTTTCTGCACCCCTTACTCATGTGTGATCTTTCAGTGGTATAGACTTTTGTGAGCAGGGCAATCAGTATAGAGAATATATATAGAGAGAGAGCAGAACATGAGTATGGCGACACAGCACACTTCTAAACTTTACTACAGTTTCACTATCCATGAAATACTGATGAAAGGACAGATAGAATGGACAAAGTTTCCAGACCCATCAAAACAGAGGATGAGGTGCAGGAGCTATACCACCAAGATACACCCAGACATTCCAGGTCTGCAGTATCACCGCAGGTACAGGCAGTCAGCCCTTGCCTTCTTATAACTTGTGGATGATGCACCTTCTGGGGTAAGCTGGATTAGCAAACTGTAGGAACTACAGTAAAATTGCTCATAACTTAAAAAAATAGAAAGCCTTACATGAATACCATGGACTAAGCTGTGCATCTACAACAGCTCAATCAGTGCAAGACAGAGCATGTCCTTGTCCCAGAGAAAAGAAATACCCACTTAAGATGCCCAAACCTAGGTTTGTAAAACGAGCAAGCCAGAGTAACACACTCAAGAAGCGAAAGACAATGCAAAGAGAAATGTACTAAATAAATGCAAACTTGGTGAATATCACACACTCATCTTACATATATGCTGTGAATACATCTGACTGCTCATGTCACAATTGAGTCTTTCAATATAAGAAGCAGACCATGAAAATGCTTCATATTTCATCAAGGCTCTTCACAGTGATCATTTAAGAGTCTGTAACAAAGAGCTTTCACTCGTGAATGATACTTTTAAGACATAATTGCCATTATTTCATATAAATTCAATTGAAAGATTATCTTACTATCCACTCTTCATAATGCTGTAATAGAAACCCTACTAACTAGTAAAATTACCTTGCAACTCTGGAACAGGAACTAAAACTATCCCACAGGTATGTTCAAGACAAAAAGTCACAAACTCTTCTCAAAAATAAGCTGTTGCTGTATTCAAGCTTAATACCATGCATAAACAGGTAGCACAATGAGGCTCTCAGGCAAACAGGACTGTGGGTTTGATTTTAGAGACACGCTAGAATTCCTTTGTAGAGCTGCGTTTGCGTTTTCAGAAAAGACCTCTTCTACAAATTACAGACAGGCCCTTAATGAGAAGCATGGGATGGAATCGGTGCAGTCACCGAGCTACCTGACTCATTCTGAATCTCTGCAGGCTTGTTTGGTGTCCACGCAAGGCCTGTTTTTAATTACTGTAAGTACACCACTCTTCAGTTCCGTGTCCCACACTGCTCAAAACGGCGTTTCAAGAAATTCAGAAAGAAATAAATGTACTTAAAAGCCCACCGAGCTCACACTAACATTCTAACGCTATTAGCCGAACGCAGGCTGAGCCCACACGCAGCCCTGCCAAAGGGAACCGTAACCCAGGCAGGGGAGAGAGAGCGGGCACCGGGAGCAACCGCAGCCGGACCGCACCGTGCCGGTAGAAGCCCGGGGACGGAAGCATGGCCCTGCAGCTCAGCAGCCCAGGCTCCGCCGCAGCCCCGCCCGCCCCGGGCCCCTCGCCGCTCCTGAGCCGCTGCGGCCCTGCCGACGGGCAGCAGCCGGAGGGCCATGCGGAAAGGAAGGCGGACCTGTTAGAGTGGAAGCGGTGCAGCGGGTCGGTGCGGTGACAAGACGAGAGCTGGCAGCCGAAGTCGCTCACGTCCAGGCAGCCCTCCTCGCTCAGGCTCAAGCTGCCGCCCCGCGGCGGGTGCTGATGCGAGAGCAGCGGGCACGGCTCCTCGGGGGCTAAGAACTTCTCGTACGGCTCCTCGGTCATGTCGACTGGACCAGACGGGCTGCAGCACGGCCCGCCACCGGCGGCGGGCGGCCGGGAAGGAGATCTCCTCACGCTCGCAGCGGCAGAACCGCCATCACCGGCGGGTCCCAGGATGCGCCTCAGCCTCGCGAAAGGCTCTTTCCGGCGTGGGTCTTCCACTCCGCTCCGGCACAGCGCCCCCTGCCGCGGCGGAGGACGCCCCTGGCGCCCGCGGGGCTGCGCGGCGATG
>JASSUY010037102.1:10103-29148 GCA_032466535.1 Forpus xanthops | reverse complement strand
CTGAAAATCCAAAACACAGTGCTACACCAGCTACTGCTTAAAGAAAAATGACTGCTGCTGCTGAACCCATGACACTGCTGCAAGAACATGGGGCAGGCAAAATAGCTGGATGGTCATTGCTCTTTCTGTGGGGAGCAAACCATCTCCACATAGATCAGACTCTGTCTGCACTAGCGGTCTGAACTAGTAGCTGATTCAAGGGAACAATGGCAGTCTGCATACTCTCAGTTTGGGCTACAAACTGTTTATTTTGGAGGCAAAGGAGTTAATTGTAATGTTTTCCTCATGCGCTCAGGCTAACTTGCAATAGGAAATCAGGGCATCCTCTTAGAATTTGCATTGGTCTAATGAAAGGCTTTTAAAAGCCTGGGTTTAAAGCTCACCTAGGAAGTTGTTGTTTTTCTTTTTGAGGCTGGTTTAATTGTATTGATTTAGAAAACAAAGTCCTTTGTTAGCACGTTGGATTCTCCTGTGATAAAGTTGCTCTTTGTCTAGTTATTTCACTAGAACTATACAGGTACAAACATGTGACTGAGAGTATAAAGAACAGGGAAAGACCAAGAGAAATATTCTAGACCCAGTCAAGTAGTTGTCTACCCAAACCCCTCCAAAGGGTTTTTTTTCCTTCTGGTCTCAGTCTATTGCGGTCAGCCCAAACCAGTACAGAGACAAGATGTGCCGTGCTTCTACACAGAACACCATGCACAAATCCCACTGGTCCTTGCCTCTCCTGAGGTTTTTGGACTCCGGTTTCAGCACTGACCCAAGCTCAGAAACAGGCATCCATTAACGTCTGAAGTAATGGGTATGTGAAGTGAGCAAGTTAATCCAACTGTATTACAGTTGAGGTAGATTTAGATCCCTGCAATGTCTAGCACTGATTCTTATTTTTTACTCACAGTGTTCTCTTCAATCTTGAAAATGGCTTTGATATGTGCTGAGTACTAGAGAGGCTGGGATATATTTGTTAGAATGAGTTTATTAAAGAAGAGAGTTCCCAGAAGAAGAAACTTGGAATGTGGCACTTGTAATTATCTCCACCAGATAAGATGGAGTCTGAAAACCTTTCCAGCTTTGCTGCAGCTCTGGTATTTTGAATCTCTGAGCTGTGCTGCTTGATCTGCTTTTCTCCTCTGAGCACTGGGTGATTTCTTCCTCTTCCCTTCCCATCATGTCATGAATGATCAAAACAAATTGCTGAAAAATTGCCAAATTGCTGATAATTTCCCTTTCTGAGATAGACCCAAAATTTGGGTCAAGTTCCACAGTTTCAGCTGAAAAAAATGCAGGACATTATTGAAATATTTTTGTTTTGACATCAAAATAAAATGTTTTGAAATGGACATTTTTAAAATCTCAAAACTAATGAAAATTTTATTTATCCTAACATTAAAAACCAGACTAGCTAGTAAAGGAAACTTTTCCTGCTCAAGAAAACACTTAGGCTCGATTTTAATGCCCTTTAGGGTCTTACTTTGTTTTCCCAAAAAGTTTGTCCCAAATTTCCTCTGATTGCTTCAGGTTCGCTCGTATGAAAAACAGTCTGTTCAACCAGCTGTAATTCATACACCTCTTCCAGTTTCTTGCCTTCTGCCCTGGCTTTCCTCCTACATAGTCTGTTTGCCTCCTTCCCCTGTCCTGTTTGATGCCAGTCCTCCCTAACCCCCTTCTGCCTGTGACACAGTCCCTCCTTTCCAGGCTGTTTCCTGGTGGAGGGCCATTTAATTGTTTGGCATAATTCCCTTATTATTCAGTGCCACACATGTATGTACACATAATAGGAATGAATAATGGATGCTAATAATGCATAATTAATTCATTATAAGTGTCTGTTACGAAGTCAGCATCAGAAGTGGGATTACCGCAGGAAAATTCCCCATCCCCCTCTCGGGCTCCTGGTGAGGGACTTGAAAGTTCAGAGCTCAGTGCGCACCATGGTGCTTCCCTGAATTACAGACCAGGGAAGGAGCAAGAGAGGAGGAAAGACCATCCTCATTCACTCAGAGCAAAGGAAAGGGCTGAAAACTGGATGCCAAGAGCTGAATTACTCCCACATAGCATTGTGTTAAACAGAGCTCAGGACTGGTACTCAACCCAGGACATGACATCAGATCAACACCAGCTGCTCTCCAAGTTCCCACTGCTGTCAGGGAAGACCTAGGCAGAGCCTTATCCCACCGGCTTAATTGTGTTTGTTCCCTGTATCACCATCAGTCAGTTGGCGATCATGCATGACAGCTTTGATCTTCCCAACTGTGCTGCAGGAACTCTGGCAGGGCCAAGGTTGCCTGCTGTGGACCATTAAAGCCTACTTGTTAAAGTACCTGATGTCTGAGGCTCTTTGCACTGAGTCCAAGAGCCAGGGCTTGGCTTGGAAATGAGCACTGGTGAGTTCCTACAGCCCCCAATGCCTGTGTTGCTATACAGGGAGCACCCACACCTCCTCCACTTCTCCTGCTTCACTCTGAGCATTAGCAAGGCCACAGATGGTCTCTGGCAGGGGGATAGATGTGATGGAGCACATACACATCCAGCACAAAGCTATTCTGTCTTAGGGCCGCTGCCTCTCTCCAGTTAACAGTTTCTGTCCATGAGAACATGGGAAACATCACCCTGTAGTTCACAGGGTGTGGTAACTGGGAACACCACATGTGTTCAGAAGAGTCCTTTTTTCCCTCACAAGAAGGCAGAGCACTGTTTTGTCCAAGTAGACTATAGGCATGGCTGAGACCATAATTTCAAGCCCCATCAGCTTATACATTCTTCTCACATCTGTAAAGATGGGAGATGCAATGTAATATAGATGGTCTCAGTTATAGCCTGTAAAGGAACTTGGTGAGGCTCTGACCTCCATCATAGGCATGGGCGACCCCAGGACAACTCATCACCAACTTCTGAAGGCAGCAGTGAGAGGCTGTCACTCATTTCTTGGAGGAACCCTGCTCCCACTCCATTTCCACTGCTGCAGCCAGGCTTGTGAGGATCAGGGACTAATGACAGCTTGAAACATCCTCACAACACATCAGCTGTGCTAGTGCTGAGCAACTGACAAAGTCTTGGCTTAGATGCTCAGCAGTTTCTCTGCTGTTCACTTTCTCCTGACCCTGCTTCACACATGTCCCCATTTCCAGTTTGGCTGACACCCAACCGAACGAGCCACTGCAATGCTGATGCTCTCCACTACTGTTCCTTCTGCTCCTCCTTCATGTTCAGCTTCACACTTCTCTCCTCTTGTCATCACAGACAGTGGAGCAGCTGCTGTCAACCAAAACCAGCTTGAATTGCTCCAAGACTTCTGAAGATCATCTGAAAGTGAGTTTATTTAACCAAGTCTTCAAAACCAGCAGTAACCAGGGAGCCTTTCCTTGCATGTTGCAGAGTGTGGCTCCTCTACCTTCCCTTGCCCATGGGACAATTAGCAAGATCTGACATTTTCTTCCCCATATCTTCTGTGGCACCCTCTCTTCAGACCCTAAGGCCACACTGCCTGGCAGAGCAAGACACGTTTAATCCTTACAATGTGCAGACAACCATCTCCTTGCCATGGTCTGCTCCTTCCGCCCAAGTTCTCTCCTCCCTGCTGCCCTTTGCATGGGCCACACACCATCTGCTAAGGGATGGGAATGCTTTTCCTTTGCCATCCTGCAGGCGCAATGCAAAGGATATCTGCTGATCCCAGGGACACCCTTTCATCCTCCCAAAGCTGTCAATCCCACCAGTCCAGCTTACATCCCACTTTCCCAGGTTGAAACTTGTATACGTAGTACAGTCACACTGTGGCACACTGATCTCTTCCTAACCTTGGCACATGCTGCCTTCAAACCTCCTCCCTCAACAAGATGTGGTATGGCATCAGCACACAAAAGGTCAGCTTTCCATTATAAGCAATTCAAAGCAGTTAAGCTGCACCAAGCACAGAAAAAGCTTGTGATTCTGCACCACATAAAACTATGTTAAAATGGTAAAACTGCAAAAACGTGTTTGACAAATCCATCAAGTTACATCAACAGAGCGCCTGGTGTTTCTGGATTTCTCCATGCATGCTATTGAAAACAGTAGGAGTTTGCCAGAGGCTTTCACCAGAGCTGCAAATGCAGCTTTTCCACAAGCTAATATTATGCTCACAGCCAAATACATGAGCTGTGCGGTCTTATCCCCTCTGTCTTTCCAAGGTCAGTAGAAGGGCTGTGCACAGGAGAGTGTGCACAGGACAGGAAGTGTGGCTCATTGTTTTCCCCACCTACCAGGTGACATCTTTAATTTCTAGATTTGCCTGCTGCAAACAACCATCACATCCTGCTCAGACTTTGCTGTTTATTCGCTGACAGTCTGAGCATGGAGGCAGGTTTTTCTCCTTCCATCCTCCTTTTCCTGTCTTGTCTGTGCATGAAATCTAGCAGTGAAAGAAAGCCAGGAAAGGAAAACCAAGCTGAAGGCGGGTGACTATGGTGCCAGCAGTATCCTCAGCACCCAGACAGCAACCACATTGAAGACCATGGCTCATAAGGAAAGGGAAGTTATTGTTCATGCAGTAATTCAGTCAGGAGTAGTGGAAGACAAAGCTAGAAACTGTGCCAGAGCTTATGTATAGCTCTTAGGCCTACGGATGATAGGTAGGTGAGTGTCCCAGCATAGGCTGGTCCAGGAAAATGAAGCCTATTTTAGTGCATATAGAGGCCTAGAAAATATCTTTAATTTTCCTTTCTGGTATAATATGTGTAATTTTTCCTTTATCAGACAGTCCAATCATCATGTACACGAGTCATTTTCCCAAGAGCAGTAAGTGCTATGACAAAGATGCAGTACTAAGGGGAGAGCAAGGGCACTGTCAGGTGGGGAAAGCCATGTATTTAGGTGGAGCTAGTCTCACATCTCCCCACAAAACACTCCAGGAACCACTCATTAAGGGGAAGGCTTAGTGAAGTGTCTGGGAAAGAGGTAAATTGAGGCATCAATGTCAGTCCTCAGCCAGAATATGACCCTTATGCCAGGAGTAAACAGACTCAGGCCATCACCTGGCTGCCACCATGCCATCATTCCCCTTTGCACAGAGGGTACACCACCCCCAGCCCTAGCAATCGCAACTGCTGCAGTTCCTGCAGCAGCTCTTCTTGCTCTGACAGCAAAATGACACTGACTATGAAGGGTGAAAGGCTGGCATCCAAGAACAAGGCACATGAGCTGAACATTAGACGTCACAGTATGACAGCTCTTCAAAAGCCTGCCTCAGGAAAGAGATGCTGCCTTCAGAGACAGCCAGGCTGGTGGCTTTGCTGGACACAGGAACCTCAGAGTTTCTTTTTCCAGCTCCCAGGATAAACTCAGGAACTGTTTTCAAATATGTATTTAGGAAAAGGGTCGTCTTTTATATGGAGGTGTGTGAAAAGGCAATGTGAAGATCTGACAACATAAAATTAAGCTTTGATGTTTGATGTTTCTCCTCCCAATCTGGTGTCCAGATCTCTCTCTGGTCAAAACTGGATGTGCCACCAGCCCTGCACTGTCCTCACTGGACATGCTCTACTACAGTCTTCCCTGGAGTTGTGTAATCCAGGGTATGTGGGAACAAAACTTTCCCTATGATGCTCACTTCAAGAAACACTGAGGGAGTTGTGGCCATCTGGCCATGGATGATAGCAGGGTGTATTTGTATAGGAAGTGTATGCAGGGAGAGCGTTAGCATCAAAACATCTTGATGTTCCTGACAAGAAAACACATTATTTTTCTGTAAGTAGTGCACTGCTTGTGGTTTCCTTGCTTAAATCACTTGAGTATCACACTGGATCATATTGTACCCAAACTAATCTAGTGCATCTATCAATCCATCTGTTAGTGTTGAAGAATTCCCAGAAGGAAAACATGTCTTCAAATGTTTGTTTAAAGTATTTGGCCTGGTTAAAGACTTCATATAATCTTCTGGGAAATTAAGAGTGTTGCACTTGGTACAGCTGTGCTGCAGATTGCAACAGTAAGTGATGTGTGCTGTTCTGAGCCATAAAATAGCCAGATTGGCTGGAGTGAAATGGAAGGTGGATTGTTTCTTATGGCTGGAAGATGGTACCTGGATAGCTTTGACATGTAGTGAATTAGGAACTGTAAGGAGAAGGATCTCTGTTGCTAGGAGAACTATGTCCCAGTCCCCACACAATTTTAATCCTGGAAGCAAGCAGCAATAGTAGTTTTGTTTTATAATACCTGCTGATACTTTGTAGAGGAGCTTCAAGCTATGCATGAACAACGCTTTCTAAACAGGAAGTATGCTTCTCCCTGACTTGCTGAAATCTTACATTTAAGGGGAAAAAGAGGTGTTATGTGATTGCCCAGCCTCCACAAGTAAGCCTCATCTCTCAAAAACTGGCATTCAAATACAACAGGGGTACCTATAACCCTGCTGTTCACAAGCCCTGCTCAGACAGCCCTACCTGCCACAGGTATACTGAGTTAGAGCTAAAAGGGGCAAACCCAGCAGGAGAGGGCTCTTCAGGAGGAGGGTTGGGCTGGTGGTGGAGTTTGGAGAGCAGTTTTTGGATGTAAACCTTTAGGTAAGTGTTGGAGTGTGCTGTGTTGCGCTATCGGCTGGTGTGAAGGCTGCGTGAAGAAAGAGAGTTTGGTGAGAAGATGAGGGTCCGAAGATGTGGAGCTGCGGTTACAGTTTTGTCTGAGATGATGGGTGAGTGGTGGGGAAGGGCAAGAAAAGTCAGAAGGCAAAGTAAGGAGTGGCTTTGGAACAGAAAAGTTGGCTTTGGTCTGGAGATAGAGCTGGGAGTGATTTTAACTTTACATGCTAGTGCTCAGGGATGTATTATTGAGGGCATGCAGGGTGGTACCAGTAGGTGATCTTTAAGCAGGGCAGCTTGCTGCATGCCTGGGTATGAGTTTTGAACAGGCAGGTCTTGAACTCTGCAGAAGGTCAGGCTCAGAGCTATGTCTTGTGTGTGCACTTTCCCAGTAGTGCAAGGACATATTACAGCCTTATGGGCTCATAATCCCTCTTTTCACTGAGGGAAACATGGATTTCCATGGTTGTGTGAGGCCAGAAGCAGGAGGGCTGCCTGGATTTTACTGTCCTCACTGAGTACTAGCTCTGCCTGAGCCTGAGAGTGCCTGTAGAACTTGTGATCTTTTCCTTCCTACAGAGTGATCTCTGCTGCTGGCTTTTGGTTGTCTGATGGTCTGTTGACAGTTAATGATTGTCACAATTTGAAAAAAAAAGGAAGTTATTTACACATTTTCTTTCCTGTGGAGCTGAAAATAATGGCAAAAATCAATCTGAACCATGCAGCATTAAGGAAACAAACAGATTATCCACAACAACTAAATTAAGCTGCTCACAGAACTCATAAAGGGTCTGTTCAGCTGCAGCCGTGTGACTCCAAACAAATTATTGATAGCTGCCAAATGTGTGGTGGGTTGGGAATTCTGTGGGGAGGGCTGATTTTTCAGCAGGGGCTAGCAGAAGTGAAGTACAGACACTCCATGCAGTAGTAACCATGAAGGTAACTGCTGGTATCACACAGGTTTAATAGCACTTGGTGTTGGCTTTCTTTCCTACTCAAAAAAAGCACAAAGATAGAAGCAGTGATATGAATGGTACTTTCCAAGGTAAGTAGCAAACAGCTTTAAAGTGTGAATAAGATCGGTAATAATGTGGACAACTTTTATTGATAATGAAAGGCTGTGTGGGGTGGTTGGGAACCTACAGAAATGCTAAACCTAAACCATCATCTTTTAGGAATGAAAGCAAAAGGAAGGTGAGAAAAGGAATTGGAGTCATTTTTTTTTTTCCTTTAATGGTTGTTTTTTTTTTTGGCTGGCTCTGTCACTTGCAAGGCCACATTTCAGCTGTGATGCAGTCAGGGTGATAGATAGCTGCTCTTGAAGTTTTCTGCCTTTAATGAGGTAACCCTGGAACACTGTTTTGTGGTGTTAAAGATTAAACTGAGATGCAACAGGCAAGAAGAGTGAGGCCTGCAGCAAGGTAGCAATGGATTAGTAAGAGAGAAATGTTCCCCTTTCTTTGGAGAGTGGCATATCAGGAATAGCTACAATATTGGACTGTCATCTCTGAAAGAAGGCTTCTAGAAAGGAAGAAACACTGATAAAGGAAAGTAAGGAGAGAGGCAGTGCAAGCTCTTCTGAGGGAAGAGTTGCAGACAGATCAAGAAACGTGTGCAGTCCCAAGGGAACACGTTCATGCTGGTGCTGAGCTTGGGGAGATGGGTTTTAGTCGATGTCAACAGACAGACGTTTGGAGCACAGACTGTGCTTTCTTACCCAAAATGCAGCAATCAGCATTTTGACTCTGACTTGCTCAGTTGTTTTTGGTTTTTTGCTTTATCCCTACACAAACTTGAATGACCTTGTGGTGAGATTAGACCTCTCCTGCTCTGTGTCCTCAGCACAGCCTTAGAGTCAGGTCCCCATTCTCAGCAAATACTGGCCATGTCTCTCTGCTGTGCAGCAGCAACCAGCTTGGAGCAGCTTTACAATCTCTTGGTTCAAAGGCCTGTCCAGATGTTGCCTTTCCATCCCTTGTGATGCAGCTGGCTGAGAGTTTACACAGTGCTGGAGGCTTTATTTGTCCATCAATAACCTAAACTTCTACATCTTTTCTCCTTCAATGAAAACTAAGACATGTCTCTCCTCGCACTGTGGCTCTGTCTAGATCTAACGCAGTCCTACCTATGCTTAACTTGGCTTTCTATTACCCGCATCTTGTTTTGTGATTTTTTTAAGAAAGAAAAGTTTTAGTGGGTTTAGCAACACCAGTGGCTTCTTCTTAAGACACAGCTTGAGGAATTGAGGCAAATTTGCTGATTATGTGAGAAAAGGAACTAAAAGGTTGAAATACTTGCCTTGGAAAACAACAGCTCTGAACACCTGGATGCTTCAGTATGAAATAGTATTTTTTACTTTTAAAGTTAGTTGGCTTGTTTGGGCTTTTTAAGTGGTTAAATAAATCAAAGAAGATCTGAGTTATCAGTCAAGAATACAACCTTGAGTGAGCACCACTACTGAAAAATGCCTATCCTGATATTGGGAAGATGCCCAGCTTTTCCCCTTTTTGAGATAGCTCCTGGCTTTTAACTTTTATAGCCTTCACAGTGGAGAAGAAACTGTTTTTGGAAATACTGTGCCACTTTGACAACAGGGCTCCTGCAGTTTGAGGCTGGTTTTAATGCTATTATGTGCGATTGATTGGAGCAAAAGAAGGTCTTCTGCAACCACAGTGATGCTTCCTTGAATGTGGGGTATGCTTAAAACAGGATTAGCCAGCAGGCTCATTTTGGGGATGGACTTAGACAATGCAATCCACCCAGTTCTTGCTTTGCATATGGAAAAAGAGCTTGGGGAAGAAGAGGCTGAGGGCAGACCTGCTGCCTGGCTGGTAACATGAAGACAGCTCTCCTTGCTGTCCCAGGCTCATCTGGAGGAAAAATCATACAGGTTGAATGGGAAGGTACAGGCCTGGCAATCAGAGAGGCTGTTTTTGCAAGGAGCAAAAAGACAAGGACTTGGTGAGGCCCATGAGATGAGTGAGCAGATTGGGGTGGAGGAGGTGTCAGTGGAGATGAGCCTTGAACAGACATTGTAATGCAGCACACCAGTGCCTGGTCACCTTGCTGATGAAACTTGGAGTCACTTGCTGTCTTGCCAAGGGAGATTTGTACGTGCAGCATTTTAAAGAGGTGTATCCCATCTCTCTGGATGCTCTGTGGTGTTCCCAGGTTGGGGACATTTATATTCCCTGGTCCCAGAGAGAGCAGATTCCATGTGTTTATGAGCTTGCCATCTCCCCAACATGACACAGAGATGAAACAAGGCCTTTCCTGGAGAGAAGAGCTTTCAGACAGGTGGGATAAAAGGAAACAGTGTGTTTATCCCCACAATCAGATTATAATTCCAGGAGGCTGGAGGGAGGGAGGCAGTGCTTGGAATTTGAAATGAGATTTAAAGGAATAATTAAAGGTTCTCTCACTGAACAATGGCAATGCATTGGCTGGGAATAAATCAGATTGCGCTTAAAGGAAGTGACCTGGAAATATATTACTGCCTGTCCCTTAACCAAACCTCATCACTATGGGGCATCATTGAACGGAGGGGGAGGTAACACTGCTCAGAGCTGGGCAAGATCCAGCTGGGGAGTGAAACCTGCTGGGCAGGGGCTTGGGAGCTTCTAATGTGGTCTTTGTTGCAGACCATGTAAACCTCACCTCTGAGTAGGCCAGCTCTTGTTGGTATGACTTGCCTCTTGAAAATGCACACAAAATCTTTTATTAAAAACCCTGAAGATGAGTTAACAGCTGGAAGAAGCTGGAGTATGATTGATGTCTCATGAATTCAGCCTGGAGGGGCTTTATGGAAACAAGATTTACAACGCTACTGCACACAATCATGAATGTGGTTTACATTTTTTAAATGAGGGGAATGAACATTTCTCTCTGCTCTGCACTCTTCCCCCTTGGGCTCTTGCAGAGGTACAGAAGGACAACCCTGGCTGATTTGGGATGGGAGGTGTTGGTGCTGCTGGAGGTATTGGACTGTGCAATTAATTGAATAATCTTACTGGCCCCAGCACTTTATCAAGCAAGGAATCAAAATGTGTCCTGACATGTAGGACACGATTACAAGTGATTAACAGAGAAATTATAGATGCTAGAATGGAAAGAAGGGATCTATCATACTGCTTTGTCCATCCTCTCTCTGGCAATACAGAATAGCTCCTGACAGGCATGCGGTGCTTCTGGAATGATTTAGCTCCTGATGCCTTCTGAGCAACACGGTGCTTCGAGCAGTCCCATTATTTTGATGCTTTAAATGTTCTACTTAAGATTTTCCTTCCAGACTACTCAAGTCTTGCTAGAGGGAAATGGTAACCACTGTGGAAGCAGCAGCCCCTGCCTGGGTATGTGTGCCATAATGAGGAGGATGCTCTGTGAAGACCTTCCTTCAAAGGCGATTGTCCCTTCCTGGAGCCGCCTGCAGCTGGGACCATGGTACTTTGGGCTTGCCTCGCTGCAAGACTGGTAATGAACGACCCTATTCGGCTATAGCCAAACTCTCCCAATCTTCACACTTGCACACCAGCCATTGGCAGGTACGCCTATGCACTGTGCTTTCCAAGCGCAGCAGCAGAGCCTAACTGCTGCGAGTTGTGGTTAGGAGGTGATATCAGTCTGCCGGACTTTGAAGGGACGAGTGGCAGCCTCCTGGGCTCCCGGACATAGCTCGACTGTGGTGTACCGCGGGGGAATTGCGGCTGCGATTGGAAGAGGTGTTAGAGCCGAGTCAGCGACAGTGGTTTTGTTTTTATCACCATCTAGTGGTAGATCTTAGGAACTGCAGTTTTAAATCGGTTTTAAAACTATCGCACGGTATGATCTCACAGCCCCTTGCTCTCACTTTATTGATTCTTATCTTTTTGCCCACATTCATTTTATCTTTAGCCTAGAAACCAATATGGCTGGCTTCCCACAAATTCAGCCCTGCATATCCATGCAGAAATGGTTACATACACTTGATTGACAATCCACGGTTCTCTTGGTGTTTTAGCCTTTTGCAAAATGTAGCTTAAAGGCAGCAAACGAATTCTAAAAGATGAATGTCCTATGAATTAACTGGAAACTAATTCAGGATATTCATGAGAGGGAGCTCATCAGAGGCTCTGAATGTGCTAAGCCATCAAGGTTTTAAGGTCGACTTGCTCAGCACTGGATGGCTGCTGAGACAAATCAGGAGGGTTTGTAATGGTATTGCCATGTCAGGACCAGCAGGTATTTTGGGTGAACGGGACCAATCCTTAAAGGGATTTCCCCAGTAAAAAGATGAAAACTTCCTGGGATGAGCAGGACTTGCACAGGGCATGGGAATGCTCCATCCTTGATTTCACTGCAGGCTCTGCATGGCTTCACTGAAAAAGCACTTAAGCCACAACTAGCAAAAATAATATTGAAGTGTAATGGATAAGTAAATGTACTGAACTTTGATTTTTAACCTGACTGCTGCTGTAGGAATGTATCTAAACATCTCCAAGGTGCAAGCCTCCTGTTTTCTGTCCCGAAGTAAACAAACACCACCAAAAAACCCAACAGAAGGAAGAAAATAAGCCCACACACACACAAAGCCACCACCAAAACAACAGCCCTGTGGATGAAAATAGCTCTGCCCTCAACTGCCATATGCCTGCCGACAGATCACCTGCAAACTTGCTATGCTGTTACTAACATAAAGTTCATAAATCTTTAATCTGAAATTGAAATCTTCTAAGAATCCCTATCTGAAACAACATGAAAGTCACCAGGCAGAGCCCTGAACATATAACCACGGAGATAAATAATCCTAGAGATGTGATTTCATAAACCTGTGCTGTCTTCTGCAGCTCACTGCAGCCTGATACCCGCCACTGACAAACCAGTTAAAAATAAATCAAATCCCATCTGTCTTAGATCCCAGGCCCCATCTGACTCTGACCTTTGCTATTTCTTGTGATGCAGCACAGCTCCATGACTCTGTGCTGGAGAAATGTGCCTGCTGCATGCAGGAGTTTTCCCATGAGGTACATCAGGGTTTGCTCCGTGGCTCCATTTGTTCACACATAATGCTCCACTTGGCTCAGGTTGCTGGGTATACTGGGTCATCTGGAATTGCATAACATGAATTGCAGCAACAGTGAGGAGATGAATGAAAGGGGGCTGAGGTGGGAGCAGGGTGGGGAACTCCTTGCACATCTCCTTAAAGAGAGGCATTTAGTAAAGGAACTGAAGAAGCTTTCTGTCCTGCATAGTAGGGGATTTAGAAGGCAAACTGCTTCATGTGCAGTAACACATGAAGCAGTCTTCCTGCTTTCCAAAATTCACCCTCTAATGGTTTCTTTCTGAGTATTTAAGCAAAGCTGTCATTTCCAGGCTGGGGAAAAAGGAGATGAAAAGAGAGAAAAGATAAAGTTCTTCGCTGATGGGGAGTGATGTGATGGGGAGATTGTAATATTTTGCTCACCCCCTAAAGTTTTGGTCTTTGCTCTCCACAGTATTCGACACTGCAAAGTCAGATTTTATCAGCTGCCAGAGCTACAGGTGTTCCCTGGGTGTGCTCACAAGCTCCTTAAGAAGTAGTTGCACGTGAGTGTATCTGCAGACATTGTGTCATTGCACATTCTTGCGGTGTGGTAAACGACTAGAAAGAAAGATCAGCAAATGCTTCTGTTTCAAATGTACGACATCTCTACCAGCTTCTTAGCTAGATAGCTCTTTGAACTCCATGATGGTTTTGATTCATTGGCAGGGATGTTCAATGCTTTGACTGGATAGATGGTTAGAAGAGAGGTGGCTTTTATTCTGTCTGGGAAGACTAATGGGCAGTGCGCTGCCAATTGGCACAGCCTCAGAAAGTCTCAGAGGGTTTCAGCTTGTGCTGAGGACCCTGGCTGCTGGGGAGTTTCACTGGTGAAGCTGTAGGCGCACACAGGTGGGCAGACTCTAAGTCCTCTTTTAGTTCTGTATGGCTCAGATGCCTCCATAGGAAGCTTTCACCCAAAGCTTCACTTATAGTCCACCTCTAGGAGGTACTTCAGTTACTTCAGGGAAAGGCAAATCATGCTCTGGAGGTGGTGTACAAGTCCCTCTGTCTGTCCCCCCTTCTCAGCCTTAGACATTTTTAGGCCAATTAAAAACGTTTCTCTACTTGGTGCCTTTAGTCTTTCACGATGATAGATGCAAAATATGTTGGAAGAGCTTCCCTGCAATTACAATTAAGTATTGTGCATTTCCATCACATTTTCATGCCTCTCTTCATGCCGTGAGGTTAAGGCAATAAAAGCTATGTAGGAGATTCAGGCTCCCTCTTAATGATCTTTAACTTATTCAAATGATTTTGTGAATCTTAACCTACGTTAACCGCTTGCGTCTATTTATGGCTCAGCAGCCATGAGCGAGTTCTAGCTGATAGATGAGGCAAAAGCTAAAAAAGGAAGTTTTCTGACATCACAACAGACTTTAAAAAAATCACGTGCAACTATTCTGGGAATTCAGCTGCCAGGTTGGCGCTACATGGGGTGTCACTGTGGCTTGAAGAGCACTCATAACAGTACATGGAGGAGTCAGGCAAGCAGGTTCTGGTTCTGTCTTCAATGTCCCATTTCTTCTAATGAAACATGCCTGAAAATTGGAAAGAAGCAAAGTCCAGCCAGATGTCTGTGATGAGAAAGGTCATTCCCAATAAGCACTGCAGTTCCACACTGGCATATCCACAGCTTAAGGCTACTTCTCCATCGCAACATCCCCTTCTGATCTGAATCCTCACCTCACAGAGCAGCCCAGCTCTGCCAAACAGCAGTGCTAGCTGATGGTGCTGATGTGCAAAGCATAAGAAAATTGTGGCCATCTCCTTTTCAGTTCCTCTGGCAGCAGTTCCTCTGACAGATACTCACTTGGAGCCTGCTCTGTGTCTCTGGACTGCTTCTGGAGATGTAGGTTTAGCACATGCAAGTGGAAGATGCTATTCTGACATTGTCAGCAACCAGTGGCGCTGGCAGCATTGAGAAATCATAACATGGTGAGCAAAGAAAGAAATACTAAATTGGCTTTTAAAACTGATATAATAATATTAATAATAATATAGAGTGCTTCCTGCTTTCTTGCTACAAACATGGTGAGAAAAACATCTTCCTGCTACCTGGTGCCGCGCAAAAACGCAGGCATTTCAGAGCCTGCAGAAGCTTCAGATACTTACAGTTTGCTGGTTGTACTAATGTTTTGCCTTGTCTGACCTATCTCCTCAGGCAGCAATAAAAATAACCAGCTTTAGTCCACTACTTGGCTGCTAATTGTCCACTTGTAGATCTTAGTCCCAGCTGGGCCTGCTTCTGCCCAAAGGCAGTTGTGTTCAGTAAAGTGGCTGTTCGCATTTGGGAGCAGCCTTACAATAGAAGCGGGTGGCTGCCATTTCCGGTGCAAGAAAGCTTTTCGGAGAAAAGGAAAAGGGGCAATGAGGAGAAGAAAAAAGGAGGAAGGGAAAAAAATAACCTAAACCACCCCAAAACAAGCATCTGTGGCAGGAAAGCCTCTGCACTGCCCTGGTTAAAATGGATAGAGACCAAAAAAATAGAGAAGCAAGGAGCAAGAAGAAAAAATGCTGCTTTTATAATTTTTCTGTTACCAGCCAATATCCAAGGCTGCCCTCTGTGTTTTCAGTTTCAATTGGTATTTTCCAGTGAAGGTGCAGTCCTCTCTACAGCTAATTTAAGCCTCCTGATTATGACTTCCTTCAGTGAGTTGCCTTGCCTTGACAGCTTACAAGTAGTATGTATTTTCCCTGGGGTGCTGCAGACCAGAGGTGGAAACCTGCAGCTAAGCACAAAGAGAGAAAATGCAAGAAATCAGTTCTCTGCGGCAAGCTTCAGAGCTCTTCTTTCTTGAGTACGTGAAGAAGGAAACTTCTAAACTGCCTGTCACATCCTCTCACTAGTAACAGACATCACCTGGAAAGGGGACAGCACGGAGCTTGTCTCTGGAAAAAAACAATAGAGGAAAAGTGCTTCAGAATGTGCTTGTTCAACAGCACTGCTTAGCAGAAGTCAGATTTTGTGTGTCAAAGGAAGTTCTGCTGTTTTAAAACTGAGTTTCATGCAGAAATGTTGAAAACTACACCTTTAGAATTTCTCGCTTTGTGACAACTTGGGTGGGGGACACCTATGAGTCTATCAAAATACTTTATTATATTATTACACTGAATTCTAATATCTATTCTCTTATATTATCCAGTATCTACTCCAGTATCTCATCTATATGCCCACAGCTTGTATATGTATGAGCAGAATAGAGACAGTGGTTGGGTACTGACTGTTGATCGCTCTTCTACTACAAGCATCTGGAGGCACCAAATAAGACTGATAGGAATAGTTTGGAATCAAGCAAAAGGCTGTGATTCTTCACTGAGCAAGGGGCTGAACTATAGATCTTCCTGCAAAGAGACATCACGGATGGCAAAGGTTTACATGCAGTCAAGGGGAAAATGGTCAATTAATGAAAGGCATTCTTCCTAGTGCTGCTAAAGATAGTTTATCTGCCTCAGTCATAAGAGCTGAAAAGGTTTTAAGGTATTATAGAGTATTAGCATCTTGCACTCTTGCTTTGCTCCTGCTTTCTTTCACTTTGCTTTCAGCTCTGGTTAGAAATGACAGACTTGGAAGAGTACCAAGGAAATGAAGGTCTCTGCAAACTCTCCAGGGATTCTATCTCTATGGAGAGGGTCACTATTCAAGAAGTCCAAAGATATATGAAGAAGTCAGAAATTGGCCAGATCTCACATGAAGCAGTGGGAAAAGAAGTTGAAAGCAGTTTTATAATTATTCATGCAGATTCATCTGTAGATATCCAAGCAGTAGGTTTCTTCCTTACTCTTGTAACTGGGGTGAAGAAAGAGGAGATCTATGTTTGGATTCAATAAGGATTGCAGAGATGAGACAGTGTGTGGCTTATTGCTCTAAGCCATACTCTAATATGCAGCCTCTTCTTTTCTAGGGAGCTATGAACAACCTCCTGCCTGGGCTGGGCTGAGATACTGTTGGGGCATATGAAATTCTTCAGGAGCACAGTTTACTGTGCTGGCACCCAGAGATGAGCACAGGCCTGTCAGACCTTCCCTTCTCAGTAAACCTAGACTAGCTTGGCATATGACAGATTGAGACAGCAGAGCAAGCAGTGATGGGCAATACCAGTTCAAGAGCCAAGAGAACAGTTTGTCTGGAGCAGCCTGATGAAAGCAACACTAAGCATCATCTCAGCCGCTCTGGCTATACCCAGTTGCTCCTTGCTTACACAGAGAAAAGAAACGGTTCCTTGATTCATTAGGTGTTTTTCAGCCTTTTTTTTTCCTCCCAGCTCAGAACTGCTGACAGCAGTGACAAGTTTCCATCCTTCAACAAATTCAGTATATCTTGAAAACAATGAGACTCAGGGATCAGCACTAATTGTGTTAATATTTGCTCAGTACATTAGCTCTGAAGAGTGGATAATTCATGGGCTCTTTGTTCCCAGTGGTTTAGTGCCCATGGATTCCCTCTCTGGAAGCGTCTTGCTGCAGCATTTCTACCTTTTGAGGTCAATGTGATGAGCTGCGTGGGTGTTTTTAGGCATGAATCACATGCAAAAGGCTGATTCTCTTTTCTTTCCTTTGTTTTTTTTTTCCCTTGACATCCTAGGCAGCTTTTTAAAAAATAGCTCTTCAAATTCCCAGGCTTCTTTTTCAACCCAAAAACAGCACAAAATTTTATGCTCATTAACTGTTCTCTCTCATTCCACAGTGGGCTTGTGCATCACAACAACGTAATGGCTTATGCTGTTTATGCAGATATTTCCCGTATGGCAGGGTTAAGGTGAAATGACTGTAGCAACACAGGACATACCACATTAGGTGATTTAATAAGTGCACTTTGAAACCCATGCTGCTGCACTTTCTTGAAATTAGCTGAGTGTAGGAAGAGGCAGACAAGCTGAGGTCATTCCCCTGCAATACACTTCAGTGGTAACCTGTATGTGAATTGTTCCTTGTAGAAGTTTTTGTGGCATTGGAGGTGTTGATCAGTTTCCCTGTGCTCTGGGATGTGTAGAGGTGCTCTTAATACCTGCCATGTGGCTGTTCCAGACATGAGCAGGAGCAGCCTCCTGTCACCCTGGCAGTAATGGCATCATTGCTCTGGATCTAAACATGCCTACTACAGTTCAAGTGGCTTCCTCTGTGTTGTGGTTGAACTCCAACAGGCAACTAAGCATCACACAGCCACTTGCTCACTCCCACCCCAGTGGGGTGGGGGAAAGAATCGCTATTGTTGGTATCCCCTTTTAAGGATGCGATTTTTGATTTAAAGCATTCAGTGCCTAGTGCCCCTTCCCTGATGATGAGCTTCCAGTCTCAGGGCTTGGAGCAACACTTGGATAAACCTCCACTGTCATATTAGCTGCTTTTATAGCTGATAACCTTGGGGCCCTTACGAACTTCATGTCATAAAGTATAATGCAACAACACAAGTCTTCAAATATGCTGTTGCAGGGCAAAGGGTACTCTCCGCTGTAACATTGGAGGTATTCAGAAACAAAATAGTTACTGATGTCAGCTGAGTTCGGGTGGTGATGGGGAACATGAGTTTGTATGCGTCTGTTTGGCTTCCCATTGCAGACAGTGAGCATTTGGGGACACAGGGCCATACACCACAGAGGAAAAGTGAAATTCAAGGCTCACAGAATGCAAATGTCTTCTGGAATGATGTCCCTGATGGTTGTACCTTCTGCCCTCCCAGTGGAAGCAGGCTCAGCTCACCAGAACCAGAGAATAAAGCCATTGAAGGTAATTATCACAGAGCAGTGGAAGAGCGCTACCTTCTTTTAGTCCAAGTTCTGACACAGATCTCTCTTACTTTGAACAGCTGAATTACAGCATGCTCTGTTGTGTGTTGTGGGATGGCTGCTGGGAAAATCAGGGTGAACCTTTAGCTCTGCTCTCGGTCCTTCAGCAAGTCACAGGAGTGGGTTATTGTGTCTCAATTTGAGTAGGTGAATTACTGAGCACTGCTGACTTCACAAGGATACTGGGTGGGAAGCATCACTGGCTGTTGTGCCTTGGGTAGCTAAACTTAACCATATGTTGTGGTGTAACTCCAGCTGGCAACTCAGCCCTGCACAACTATCCACTCATTACCTCTCTCCCAGGCCCTCCTAGTGGGATGAGGAGGATTAGAAGAGTAAAAGTGAGATACCTTATGGGCTGAGATAAATACAGTTTAACAGGTAAAGCAAAAGCCACACACAAAAACAAAGGGAAAAAGAAATTCACTCACCACTTCCCATGTTCAGGCAGGTATTAATCCATCCTAAAAAAGCAGGGCTTCGTTGTGTGTAATGGTTACTTGAGGAAACAAACAGCATCAATCCAAAAACCACTTCTTGCTTCTTCTTTCCCCAGCTTTATACATTGTGTGTCGCAATGAGGGACGGGGACGCAGTTTGATGCAAACAAAATGTCCGCTTTATTCTCTCAAATCTCACACTTATAT
>JASSUY010037102.1:0-10003 GCA_032466535.1 Forpus xanthops | reverse complement strand
CAGATTCTGCCCATGGTTTATGCTGTAATTGATTCATGGACAACAATTGATCTGTGCTGACAGTGCGTGATCCCACAATTGTGCATGATCTCATTTTGTCTGGAATATCCCTTGGGTGAGCTGGGGTCAGCTGTCCTGGCTGTGTCCTCTCCCAGCTCCTTGTGCATCCCCAGCCTCCTCACTGGTAGGGAGGGGTGAAGAGCAGAAGAGGCCTTGATTCTGTTCAAGCACTGCTCGGCAGTAACAAAACATCCCTGAATTATCAACACTGTCTCCAGCACAAATCAAAGGTTCTCAGTTTAATTCAAATTAGTACACCCTTTGGGATTTTATAGTGGGTAAAGGGATTATAGGAATGGAAAGCATAGGCACTTAAAAAATAAATATCATCAGGTATCAAATTTTCTTTTGAAAGCTATAAATCTTTGGGCAAATAACCTAACTTCTTTATTAAAGGAACACTGTCAAGCATCAGCCTGATATTACATTTAGCTTTTAAATTAAGTGTGTTCTGAGATCTTCATTTGCTGAATGATCTGAGCCTCTTGTCTGCAGCACAGTGCAGTAAGTGCTCTGTGAAGAGCTCTGCAGCTGCAATGCCCTTAGGATGAAAAGTTTAGTTGCTTTTAAGCTAAGTCATAGTCAACCTTTCTTCCATTCTTCACCTTATGAAGTGGGTAATTTATGAAGAAGCTTTTAGCGCTTGTATGTGTAAATACTTACATGTTTGGACATAGAAACTTACAGTTCTTTATGTGGTTTGGAGCACTATATAGCTTCATTTCTGTTCCAGGAAAGAGAGGTTGTCAGGAAAATGGACCTATTCAACCTACTGAGTAAGAAATGTCCTAGAGGTGGGATGAAGGCAATAGGTGAGTAGGGGACATGTATCTTCTTTATACCTTGCAGTTGTCAGACAGGGGAATGAGCCTTTTCAGATATAGCTCTGGAGTGACCATTGTGTACTCAGAGCACGTCTGTGTATATCAGACCATGCATTGCATGGCAGAGGGGTGGAAATTAGGTGAAAGCCTCTTGGCATGAGAGTACCCATAGGCAGTTGTGCATCATGGCACAGTGGTTGAGATGTGTTGATCCATGCCCTGCAGGAAGCATCTGTTAAACAGGCACATTTCTGAAACTGTAATTAATAATGTCATGAACTCCCTGTGTATTTTACCTTGTGGGCCTAGGGTACAACGAAGCTCAGAGCTGCACCCCACTGGGTATGAGAGGTGTGCCATCACACTGGACATGGTACATCGCGGGTTGAAGTCAAGTCTGAGGTGTTTCAACTGGAGTTTAGTCACTGTTTTCCTTTTCTGACTGGAAAGTATCAGGATGGAAAAAAGCCTGAAGAGGAAACTTTTGGACACCTTCTAACATACAAAGAACTTAAGCTGCCATCAACCACTAGGCATAAACTGTGTTTGTTGGGCTACATCTCAGTTCTGACCAGGACAAAGGAAGCATGAGGCATCCTTGTGTTTTGCTATGAACCAAGTTTCTTGCCTCAGCTTGGCGGTACAGGCTGTAGCACTGGTGTCTGGTTGAATGCTGCCACACCAAGACTGTGAAGCTTTCTATAGGATTGTCCTCTACCCTGGGTGCAGAAAAGACCAAAACCTGGTACCAACCAGCCTCTGCCCTTAGGGGTTCACACTATCTGTTAAAGACTTACCATGTTATTGAAACAGTGCTGCCCTGGATGAAACTGGATCTCGTGCTGTAAGCAATAAATGAATATGAATAGGCAAGGGAGCTGCCATGGCTCAAAAGTTATGTTCTTCTGGCTGCAGTTTTGCTCTTTTTTTCCTCACAAGCATCTTGTACCAACACAGGTGATGCTGCTTCAAGACAATAAGGACAGAAAGAGTTTGAAGCCTCAGTGAGGAGCACAAGCCCACCCCAGATAAGGAGTGTCAGAAGAAACAGAAGTGACCTGAACTGGTGAATGAACAAATCCAAACCCTAATTTACCTTGAGGACCTTCCCAGAGGCTGACAAGAGAGGTCCCAGCAGTCTCTGAGGTGGTGTCCCTAAGGCCTAGTGACAAAACTGTAGGATTTGGGTTGGTAGGTGAGTGGCTGTGGCTTGTACTGGAGTGAGTCAGAGCAGCTTGGCAAAAAAAAGTGCTTCCTGGGAAGGTCTGTAGTGTTTCAGGAATGGTTGCTCTGGTTAGGCTGTCTAGAGAGGCTGTGGAGTCTCCTTCCTTGGAGATATTTGGGAGCCATCTGGACATAACCCTGAGCTCTAGGTGACCCTACTTGAGGATGGACTAGACGATCTCCAGTAATCCCTTCCAACCCTAGCCATTCTGTGATTATTTAGTGCCTTGGGAATAGTGCTGCAGGAGCTGACCCAATCTTGGTTCAATCAGTGTTGGTGATGTGCTAGGCAAAAGCACAGGGATGCTACCTCACCCGTTACTTCTAAGGCTGCTCTGTCCTGCTGTGCTTCCTAGCATTCACTTTATTTAATAGCCTGCTAAAAATAATTTGTTTACTCCAGCTTCTGCATCTGGGAGTGTAACTCTTCTTGTAAATTTGACTCACCTTGCTTGTTACCCTGTTATGGTACTTATGTCACGGTATGGCAATGGAAAATCGCCTTGAATCTTCATGATTTAATTTCTCCTCCCTCCCTCTCCTCTCTGCATTTGTTTGTGTAGAGCACTGGGAAAACTCTAATGAAAATAATGGACACATAGCAGGGAAAATAAAACCTTGGGGGGGGGTGAAGGAGGATTTGTAAGAGTCATGTAGAAATCCCTGCAGGAAAGAGTTACCATAAGGCAGTGCAGTGAGGAGATGTGTAAACAGCAGAAGCTCTGAAGCAATGTTGGTTTTTTCCTTGTGTAACGGCAGACGAGTCCTAGGAGAGCTAAGGATCACTTGCTCCATTGGGAATGGTCAATACAGACCCTGTGGCACCACTTCTGTGCCAGATAGCAGCTTGCACAGTGCTGGGCAAAGCATGCTGAAGAAGTAGGTGGGTGTCATGTCCTCTTTTCTCCTCAGGTGAATTAAGTCTTCTCCCCATGGGTATTTAGCTGCTGTGAGCAATTGGATCTTTTTCTCTCAACTAAGGTAAGGCTATGTCATAACTTTGCTCCTCACATCACCACTGACTTGCATAGTCAAGCTGGGATGTAAATTACCCCTGCTCCAAGATGACCAAGTGCATTTTTGCTCTCACAAGTACTTGCTGTTGAAGAACTCATGACTCACTTTTGCCCATGTTCTGATCAGCAGATCAGTTTGGGACCATCTGTGGACACTACAGCTGGAGCTGTAGTTTTGTTTGTTTTCCAGATAAGCCTTCAGAAGAAGCAGTCACTGGGGTTTGCTTCCATCAATAAAAGGCTCCAGAAGGAAGGAAGCAGGCCTAAAGCATGTAGCTCTCACAGCACATTTGGATGCACCCTTGTGCTCTGCTTCAGTATCCTGTGCTCCCCACACTATTTGCTGAGGAATCCCAATTAGCAACATGCAGCAACATCATTTCTGCTCTTGGGAATGGGACTAGGAGAAAGCCACAGCTAAAACAATGAAACACCTGGTTAATTTAAGACACAGCAGGAGAATTCCAGCTCCCAGCATACAAAAGGACAGCCCACATGGCTCCTCATTGCCTGCTTTTCACCCAGGTCCTTGTTGGGGAAGATCCAACTTTTGTGCTGCCAGTGCTGAGAGTCAGAAGCCGACAGTCGCATTCATCTCACAGCTGCATCACTCCTCTCCTTTCAGTGCATCACAGCTGGGGAAGGAAATGTCCTCCCCCTCTTTCCTTCCCTCCCTCCCACCCCCTTAACAAATTATGTTCTTGTACCACCTTGCTCTCTCCTTCTTTTAATAAAAGTGATGAAAGTGTAACTCCAACTACTTACATTAATATGTTCTATTTGCAAGACCATAAATCACTGCCATAAATCAGTTTGAGTAGCACTGTTTTAATAAGAATAAATATTGGAAATTGAAGACTCCATCTGCTTTTTGTGCCTTCGTAGGAGTGGGTGGACTCGTAGGAGTGCTATTTATTTAACATGATTTAACCCATTCATGCATTTGTATACAGATTTCATCCATTTGCACACACACACACAAGCACCAACACCAGTGCCCATGTGGTTTAACCAGTATCACATCTGTGTATGACACAGATTGAGATGCCAGCGATGAGACCCCACCACATCCCTGGGGCTTGTTTCCTCTGCTTTCACGCACGTTCCTGTTCACAACTGCAGTCCTTGCCCCCTTGATGATACTGACAAGACTCTCAACAACTAGGAATGGCTTTAACCTTTCTCTGCTCCTTTCTCCCACAGGATGTGCTAGCAGGTATTCGCTTGACTTGGCTTTTTAACACCTGCTCAGTAACACTCCCAATGGGGCAGGACCAAGCTCCTGTCTGCAGGAGCCATGCAGGGCATGGATGAAGCAGTGCTGCCTCTTTAGGGTGGTTGAAGAGAATGAGTGCTTTTCTTCACCAGCCCCCACAGCAACACTCTGCGCAGCTCAGCTGTTGGAGTCTCTCAGTGTCCTGCATCCCAGAATCTGCTGGGATGGGCATCCCAGACTCCTCCACATGAAGCTGAGGAGCCCTTCCCACTGCTCCCCTGCTCTGGTGGGGAGTGTTGTGAATCCTCATTTCCCTGATAGAGAGCTGAGGCAAGGGAGAAAGTTCACAGCCAGTCCTTATTGAAAGACTTTTACTTACTAAGGCATCACTACTGAAGCAATAGAGCTCTTACCATGCATAGCAGATAATCTGCATCCTTCCCTCAGCCACACGATGGCAGAAGAACCAAAGGTCATTGCAAAGCGCTTTTAAAAAGTATTAAGGGGGAAAGCACTTGCCTTTGAATCTGCTGGTGGGAAGGCTCTTACCACTCATATGGGCTAACCTAGATCCCACCAGGAATCCAGCCTAGCCAAATGAAAGCAGGCAGGGAGGTGCTGTGCTGCCAGTGGCTTCTCCATTCTCTGTGCAGGAGGTCTCACATCATGCCATCACACAGTCCAGACATCATGCAAGAACCTATCATGGGTTCAGCAGTAGCAGTCACTTTTTTCCTTAGTAGTTGGTGCAGCGCTGTGGTTTTGACTTTCAGCCTGGGAACAGCGCTGATAACACTGATGGCTTCAGTTGCTGCTCAGTAGTGTTTACACTGACCAAGGACTTTCTGAGCCTCATGCTCTGCCAGGGAGGAGGGGAAGCCAGGAGGAAGCAGAAACAGGACCCCTGACCAAAACTAGCCAAAGAGGTATTCCATACCACAGCACATCATGCTCACTATATAAACTGAGGGCAGTTACCCGAGACGGCAAGAAAGCTGCTTGGTTGGGCTGGGTATTGGTTGGAGGGTGGTGAGCGGTTGTATTCTCTTCTCTTGTTATTTCCCTTCTCATTATCATTCTTGGTGGTAGCAACAGTGGTTTGTGTTATACCTCAGTTACTGGACTGTTCTTATTTCAACCCATAGGAGTTACATTCTTTCTATTCTCCTCCCCATCCCTCCAGGAGTGGGGGAGGAAGGGGGGAGTGAGCAAGCGGCTGCATGGCTGATTTACAGCTGAGTTTAAACCACGACAGACCCCTATTTTTCTCTACACAGCGCAGTGACCACAAGGGTCTAAAGAAAGAAATCCATAATTTCAAAACATGAGGCAGCTGTAAATTCAGTGGAACAAGGCCCTGAGACACCTGCAAGAATTAGATCTGTTTTCTGCAGGCAGCCAGAGGGGTGACCTCCGGACCTGAATCACTCCATAGACAAATGTGTTCCAGGTCAGCCTCTGAAGGCAGTTCTGCTCCAGCATCTCTGTGTACTCTTCCTCATGGCAATGAGGTATCACACAAGTTGATTTTGAACTGAAGTGATCATAAAGTTCTCAGAGTAATCTCACTACACAAGAACTGCTATAAGCACTCAAGAGTTGTGCTCAAAGTCTGCAATGAAAGTGCTTTTCCCCTCAATCAGCTTACCTTCTGTGTAAGACTTCTTACCTCATAGTAAGAGATTCCAGAAGCACTAAGCCATCTTCAGGTGATGTCTTTAGAAGAGACAAGTTTACCTCAGGGCAATAAGTGCTCCAAGTACAATGCCCTACATCCAGCTGTCATGACATAAAAAGTAAATCCGTTCTCCCCAATAGCAGGTGGGAGAAACCCAAAGGGGGTTGAATGCATACAACTCCACTGACACCAAAAAAAAAAAAAATCATAAATTAAAAATAGTGCCTTACCATGTTTTCATTCATCCTCATGTTCTTCCAAAGACATGGTATTCTTTGGAAAAAGCATAAGCCCATATCTCCAGGGCTGAAGATGGAGCTGCAGCTTTATTTCGTGCTATGCCACAGCCACTTCTGAGGACAGGAGCACTGTCTGTGCAATGAGCTGTTACCTGTCACAAAAGCCAGCAGTCCAAAACCACTAGTTCCAGTACACAGGCACTATTTTAGAGTAGGATCTGATGGACTTTCTTTGGTTCAGAAAAGTGTGTGTCAGTGAGGATACCCCCTGACATAGTTCACATTTAGACACCAACTGGCACTCTGCTCTGGTGGGGAGTGTTGTAAATCCCCATTTCCCTGATAGAGAGCTGAGGCAAGGGAGAAAGCTCACAGCCAGTCCTTATTGAAAGACCTTTTACTTACTAAGGTATCACTAATAGATGCAGCAATAGGTCAGCAATAGAGCTCTTACCATGCGCAGCGGATAACCTGCATCCTTCTCTCTCTCAGCCACACGATGGCAGAAGAACCAAAGGTCATTGCAAAGCGCTTTTAAAAAGTATTAAGGGGGAAAGCACTGGTCTTTGAATCTGCTGGTGAAAAGGCTCTTATCACTCACATGGGCTAACCTAGAGCCCACCAGGAATCCAGCCTAGCCAAATGAAAGCAGGCAGGGAGGTGCTGCGCTGCCTGTGGCTTTTCCATTCTCTGTGCAGGTCTCACGTCATGCCATGTGGGATACCTGATATGGTTCAAGCTCTTTTCTGGGGCTAGGTGCTTTAAGTGAGGTTCAGCCAAGATCCTGGATCACCAGACAAGTCCATGGTGACTGGGCAGGTCCCTGCTCAAGTTTAGGAAATTAATCCACAGCTCAGGATCAGGTAAAACAAAAAAATGCATCATCAGACTCAGCCCTAGGATGATCAGGCTGGACCAGGGTGACGAGACAAAGCCAATATTGGTTCGAGACATGAGTCCACAGAGCAGGGCCAAAAAGCAGCCAGGGTATGGCTGTGGCTGAGCCAGAGACCAGCATTCTTGCAGGGCAGATCGAGCATATACTGCAAGTCTGGGCTCAGATTAAAACAGGCAGGGTGTAGAGGGGAGGCCTCTGGTGAGACTGGCTGCTCAGGGCCATTAGGGCCTATTAGTGCCCTCAGGGCTCTGACAGTCATTGATCAAATCGAACTACAAGACCACATGAGAGGATCCTGACTCACAGACTATTTTTAACAGATCAGGGTGGAGTTCTTTTGCCATTCACAATTTTAAACATGGTGAATTAATACCCTCAATTGGAAAATTAATACCCTCAATTGGTGTAAATTAAGATTTTCGTCTGAATAATAGTGGCAATTACCTGCTCTTGGTCTGCTGAAATGATCCACTAAAAGCTTAAGTTACAAAAATACCAAACCTGCATCTTTGGTACTTGCTTTAGATCATACAGTTTTGAGCGATGTCGGTATTATAGATAACTGAAATGTGCTACTTCTCAAAAGTAAAATGAATAATAAACTAAAATAAGGCATGCGATTTAAAGATATAAGATGATATGACATAGATATAAGATACAAGATATACAATAAAATCTTACAACGAACATAAGATACAAGCTATATGATGCAAGATAAAACTTTTACGTTTGCAAAATCAAAAGAGAAGAGGATCAACGTGCAGTTAACTCCTTTCCCTAAGCAAACTGTTGTATTCCCATCAGTGCACACTCTCGCGCCCTGGACTTCACCTCCTCGCTATTTGAGGAGCTGAAAAAATCTGGAGGCGAAGCTAAGCTACAGTATTACAGGTTCCTCCTGCCTGCGCTATAAGCATCTTACTCAGTGCAGTACCTCCGGCAGCCGGCGCTCTCTGCCTACAAATACGACAGAGATGCTCCTTAGGTGCCCTCTGAAACCAGGTACTGGGCAGAAGTGTTTGTGCCAACTTCCTTTTTGTTTTTTCTTTTTCTTTCCCCTTTCCCGTTTCCCCTTTCCCCTTTCTGGCTTTAAGGAGGAGCCCCCCGCTGTTCAGTTATTCCTGCAGGAGCCACAAAACAGATCCAGCTCTTAGCTGGGAGAAATAAAGGCAGTATTAGCATTAGGCATTAGAAACCTATAGCCTTTGGGAGTGCAAAGTGAGAAGGGTAGCTTCAGGCAGTTTGTGTTCTGAGAAGCCTGGGGGTTTGGCAAATGCAGCCACACGGACCAGATGTGCTGCCTCCTGGAAAATGAAATGTCCTCTTAATTCCAATGGAAAGAGAAAAAATGAATGCACTGGAGAATAAATGAGAAACAAGGCAAAACATGTGATTGCTGTGCTGACATTAGCAAATATTACCCTAAACACCCCTGCAGACATTCAGCATCAGGAATAGGTGATCTTTGATAACAGAAACCCTGATGCTGGCTTTCTCAGATGTTAGCTGGAGAATTTCTTTAGATGGACCACACCAGAGATAGTAACCAAAAAAGACATAGGAGAAATTAGGGTTTGTTTGGTGAGGCACAGGCAATTCACACTTGAAATCTGTCAAGAGAAATCCCATGTAAGTCCATACAAATGTATCCAGCTGATTTTCTAGCATCTTTCCAACTAAACCCATAGAAGTTTGGGTTTTGAGGGCTCCGATGGGCAGCATTAGGGTCATATAGTCTGACCACTTGCATACACAGGTTACAGAATTTTCCCAGAAGGTGGATAAATTATATCTTGGAGATGTATTCTAAACAATGACACTGAGCTCATCCAAGCAAGACCTTTCAAAGTGCAATCCCTTTATTGGCAAGAAATGGCACTCTCACTGAGGGCAGCAAATGCACACTTCTGTTAAATCTTGCTGAGCCTTTCATAGACACACAGAAATGCCTCCTTTCCAGCTCTCCTGTTTTATAAGGAACTCAGTAGCCAAACTACCTCTCTGCTATTTTTATAAATAAACTAACCTCAGGCATTTTCTCAAATTAAACTTTAAAGACTTTAAATTCCCTTTTTCAAGTTCCTTTGAATCCTCTCAGTATGTTGCAGATCTTTCTACAAACTTCTATGCCGGAATTGGGCTCTCATTCAAATATCCAGGACCCCATTCCTCCCCCTTCACTTGATATACTTCCTCCCTTTACTTCAGCTCTTTACTTGGGAGAAAAACACCAGATGGATGGATGTGACTTACCTCTCCAGCCCCAGGAACAAAACCCCCACTGTGCTCTGTGTCACATGCACCATGTTTGTTCCTCAGATCACACAGGCTGCCAGCAATGTGGGTCTTCTACATTCTAAGAGAAAAGACATTCAAAGCAAAGTTAGGAAGAGAAATAGACATTTTCTGATATTCAGGAAAAAGAAATGGTGTGTGGGGAGGAAGCAGGTCAACTTACTCTACAACAGCTTCAACAGCTTCTGAGTGTGAAGGCTATTTGTGCCGCAGGCATCAGATGTTCATACATCTGATACAAGGCTACTTGTGGGATCTCGTTACTATGAATTAAGAACAAGGAGCAACAAATTGTACTCTTGGCCAGTCACATCTGGAGAAATCATGGAGATTGGATTAGGTAACCTTTGAAGGTCCCTTCTAAACCAAACTATTCTATGATTCTATATATCTCAACACATAGTTGCTTACAATACCAAGTAACCTGCTCAGATCAGAAAATAGAACTGAAGGTAGTTCTCTATGCTTTGAAAATATTTAAGTTGGCAACATTGGGCCAAACTTACCACTGTGACAAGCAATGGACTTGCTTCTATCAGACCCCAAACTAGCC
>JASSUY010037101.1:0-16733 GCA_032466535.1 Forpus xanthops | reverse complement strand
GTGCCTGCTGTGCGCCATCACGCCCGCGGCCGCGCTGGCCTGGCTGATCCGCAGGAGGAGTCTCTAGGCGAGAGGGGCGCTGGCCGGAGCGGGGAGCAGGCGGGACGTGCAACAGGTGAGTGCGGCGGCGCGGACGGGACTTGGCGGGGAGCGGTCGCGGCCGGCGCGGCAAGGCTGGGGTCGGGACGGGCGGAGCGTGCTGTCCGCGGTACCGGCTGCAGCGGCTGGTAACGGCAGCGCGCGGAGCCCCGGGCGCCGGTTCCGTCCCTGCCTCATCGCTCCGATCCCTCCTTGACCTTCTCTTCTCTCCCTTCTTCCCTCTCTCCCTTTCCCCTTCCCCAAACTTTCACGGCTTCCAGCCCTGTCCCTCCCCTCTGCTCGGGTTACCCGTGCTCTCGCGGGGCAGTTCCAGCTCCATGCCCGTACCGGGTGAGCCTGTGGCCCCAGCAGGGCAGCGGCAGCGGCAGCAGCGCAGGGTGGCTCTTGGGGATCAGAGCAGGTCCCACATCGCCCCAGCTGTCAGCCCTGGGAGATGGAGGGTGCCTGTCCTGCACACCCGTGCCTGCAGAGCCTCCAACCCTCTTGTGAGTGAAGGAACGTCCCATGTCCTGCCCCTGTTGCTTTGGACCCACGGGTGCTGCAGGGCACCCATCACTAAGGTCCCTGAGTGGCGGATGTCCCCCCAGGACCATCCGGTAGGGTAGCCCAGGACTCTGGTTGACAGCGCCTGGCTCTGTGTTTTGGACAATGTCTTGCTCCAGCACTGGAGGCTTTCCCCAAGAGTTCCCAAGCCACCAGCTTGGCAAAAACATCCAAGCCCAGTCACTGCTCCTAGAGCTTCCACTGGCCTCCAGAGCCACCAAGCAAAGCAGCAGCAGGGTAATGGGATATACCTGGTCCTCTAGCCCTCATTGTCATCCTGGGGACACCTCCTGGGCTGGTGGGGACAGCTCTGCACCCTCAGCTCTCGGAGTCTGAGTGCATGTGGGGTCACCTCAGGGGTTTTGGGTGCTCTGAAGTGCTCTCTGGGACATGGGTTTTCCCCCGCAGACATGAGGAGCAAGGGCTGCTATTTTGGTTGCTTTAAATCGTATCCTATATATGTCCTTTAATGTTTGCCTGTGTTCAGGAAAGACCTTAAATGCATGTCTAACTTTGAGCATCCTCTCATATCCCATAGCTTGGATAGGGTTTAGAGGAGCTTAAAATGAGGTGAAAAATGCCACCAACACTGAGCTGACCTAGTACAGTTCTGTTTAACTGGGCTGTTTGCAACTCTTGGGAAAACAAGAGTTTGCCTGTCAGGAATCAGGTCTCCTATTGCAAAATGCCTTGCATGCTTTTTAGGTGCGCGAGATGCCATTAAGTACATATGAATAGTGTGGAGAAAGAGTATGGTTCTCAGGAGAGTTGAAAACCAAGGTTTTCCAGCAGGTCTGTGTGTGTGTGCACTGGTGTATGCGGAGGCATCGCTGTCATCTGTCTGAGCCACAGCTGCTGTGTCTGTTGGGAGCTGGTTAACTTTGGGAAGCTTTCTTTGAAAGCAAACCCAGAACAAACCTGGGTTTTTTCTTGATGAATCAAAGCCTCCATTTCTATAACATATGAGTATTTTATAGAGGTATGAGGCTCTGGGATAGTGACCGACCCTCCTTCCCTTCCTGTCAGTTTAATTCTAGTGTTTGAAGCAAACCCACCCATCTGACCTGCTTGCCTCTAAAAGTTGAAATCCATGGGGGGACCGCAGTGATCTTCATCTTGGGGTCCTTTTGTCTCTAATGAGCCAGAGAATTTCATCCCTGTCCACTCTGTCATCCCATGGAGAGAAGGTGACGGTGAGTCAGTCCGGCAGAGAGATCCTGTTCTCTGACCACATGGATCAGTGCACATACTCAGCCCAGACTTCTGGCACTGCCACAAGGCCAAAGCTGTTTTGAAGCTGTTTGTGAAGGTTCTCGTAGCTTTGCTTGGCCAGATACTAATTTTCCCCTACTATCTCTTCTGCTGTTGACTCTGTGGAGCCCTCACCTCCGTCTGGCTCTCTGCACTTCAGGCCAAGCAATAACCAGTTGCTTGTGAATTGCTTTGATAAAGACACTATGGAAAAGCAAAGCATTATCCTCATCACACCAAGGGAGCTCCTTCAGCATGCACAGTCCTGCCTCGAGGCTTCAAAGGCTGCACAGGCAGGATGTGCTGAGCTGCCTCCAAATACCTGGGGCTTCGTGGACACAGATACAAACGTCAGTCTCTGAAGAGAAGATCCTTGTGTGTGATGTGAAGCAGTTGCAGGGATAAAGAGGTCAGATGCGGGAGTAACAAGCTAGGGACAATCTCCTGGTTGTTGCTATGTGCAGCAGACTGACCTGCCTGTTTCCTTGTAAGATTCGAAGGCACAAGTGACCATGCTGAGGATGAGAATTCACTGCAACCCCAGAACAGTTAAATCAATCATCTACACCTCAGTTTCTGGGTTGTTTTTCCCATTAAGAATCTTTTCTGCTCATCCTGAACAGTAACTTGCTCACACCATTGGAGATGTATGATTATCCACAGTGTCACAGAGCCCAAGTGACAGTGCAGTGAGCCAGGCTGGACTGAGGGATGTGGTAGGACAGCAGTGTTTTAACTCTGCAGAGTGTTTCTGAGAAAAGTCTGAGTTTTTCTGCCATCCTCAGAGACACTGCATTGATAATAACATTGTTCTGCAACAAGATGGGAAGTCCAGGTGCTGAGCACTTGTGATCTAGGGATTTCATGGAGGGGCTCATAAGAGGAGACTGAATTGTACACTTAACAAATGTGTTGCAGTCGGCGTTTGTCTTGTGAGCTGATGGTTGCCGAAGCAATAGAAAGTCAGAGGAAGAGGCCAGTTTCAGCTTGGTTTACTACTTGAGTTACCCTTCTGCCTTTTCAAGTGGTAACAGCATTTTGCATTGGCTGCCGTGAGCCTGCATCCCGTTTCTGAGGAGGAGGATTGGTAGTTGTTCCCTCAGGTCTTTGTGGCTTTACACAACAGTGCAGCTCAGGGAATAATCCTGTGTACCAAGGAACTTCTGGTGATGCCAGGGAAAGCAGGATTAGGGCTGCTGCATGTGACCAGCTTGTATCTGTGGAGCATGCTTGGGATTTGGGGATGGATGCTCTGCAAATGGCAGTTTTATAATGTATAATCTGACATCACCTTGAAATATCCAGCCAGGGCATGAAGTATAGTTGTCATTTACCACTTTGGCATACAATGTCACTTGTGTTTCACTGTATTAGTTCAGAAGTGGCAGTGTATTAAAATCAAGCCCTACTTGTCCCTGCCAGCTTCACCAGCCTGGTTCTGTGCCCACTGTGCTGCCAGTAATCCCCCCCACTGTTTGCTGCGAGGTTCATGCAGAGCCACTCTGTCCAGAGTCTCAGTACAGTTAATTATCTGTATTAAAACGGGTTTGATAAGATGTCTGGAGATGTCACACTGAGCTGTGCAGGAGAGCAAAGGAAATGAAGGACCAGAGGCAGTGCAGCTCGCACAGGATTAGGCTGTGAGCTCAGCAGTGAGCTGCAGTTCGACACGAGGACAGGCATTCAGCATGTTGTGCCCTGTGTGCATCCCTGACATAAAGAGGCCAGTGCTGTTGCTTACCCTCCTGGATAATGAAGGAAGAAGGGGCCTGCTCTTCTTAGTGGCAAGCATCCTGCTTGAAAATGCCAAAGGTCCCCACCACAGTTCAATAGCACAAGGGAAACTTCATCATTAACATTCATGATAAACAAGCAGCAGAGTTTGCAAAAGCAAACAGCGGTGCAGAAGTGCCTCTTTCTGCAGGTGGGCTATAGCCAGGCAGGCCACTGCCTTGTGGAAAGATTGGAGATGCAATATACTTCTTTTCCCTGTCTGGGTTCATCAATCTTCCTGTGCTAAGGTCTCCTCAACACGCCATTCTGCTGAGTTCTTCCCTACTAGTACTTCTCTTCTTTCCTCCTACCTCTTAAACCTCCTCCTAATTGTTGCTTGGTCTTCCAAGTTACCCTTCCGTCTCCCACAGAGATGCTAATGAAGTGTGAGTGTACATGGATACAGGCTGCTTGGGAATTTGAAGGGGCTCTTGCCCAGCCCTTGTTCTCTCATTAACCTGCTGCTGTGTGAGGAAGGAAGTGAGAGAGCGTCTGGTTTAGTCCCTATCTCAAGCCTTCCCTTAGCAATCCGAGCCCTTGAATGTGTATGTCTTCTTTAAATATATCAACAAGTGTTATTTTGTGTATTAGGAGTGGAACTTGTGCCAACAGCATTGCCTATGTAATCCATTTAAATCAAGAAGTTACATGCTGACGTGTTAGCGAGGAGCAGAGCTCCTTTTGCCAACTGCTTTAGGGGCCATGAGCTCAAATTCTCCCCTGGCTTCACGCAGGTGGTGCCCAAGCATGGCTTTGTGTCCTGTCTGAAGAAAGATTAGTCAAAGAAGTGCTGAGCTGAGAGCAGGGACCCCCTACCTGAGTCATTTCATGCTCATCCGACTCATCATCCCAGAGAAGAGCTTGCTTTGTGTGTGTGTGTATGAACAGCAGCTCAGCGAGCTGTGTGATAAAACTGCAGGATTTAAGGCTGGAGAGTTCAAAGGAATTGGGAAGTGGAGCTGCCTGTATCTATTAAAAGCAATGGGATGTGTCGAGGCTGGATGAGATGGTTTTGCAAATAACAGCCAGTGTGATTTGTCGTCTCACAGCCTCATTGCTTAATAGGAGCAATGAATCAGAGCAACTTGCTGAGCAAAATCTGCATCCCCCTAAATAACCAGGAAAAGAAGGACACGTTACCAAAGGGAATGGTGGGTCCCATGAACCGTTTCAAAGCAAGTGGTATTTCCTTTATCACTTCATATTTTCCATAGACACCACATTTTTCTTATAGGAACTCGGCTGTAATTCCTTTCTTTGTTTATAAGTAAATGATGGATGCTTCATCCCTGGCAGTGCTCAAGGCCAGGTTGGAGCAAGCTGCTCTAGTGGAAGGTGTCCCTGCCCACAGCAGGGGATTGGAACTGGAGGAGCTTTAAGGTCCCTTCCAACCTAAACCAGGCTGGGATTCCATGAAAAGTATTGATAACAGTGGACACTCTCCTCCCCCCCTCCAGATTTCAACCTTATGACACATAAACACATTTGCAGCAGCTCCACAGAGGGGGGGATGCTTTTCCAACTTACTCTCCATCCCAGTGTTACAATGGGGTGCAGTCTGGCTTTCCTCAGCTTGTTCAGACCCGAAGTATCACATTTTGATCTGTCTGCTGACTGCCTATTGTGGGAAATTTGGAGGAACTCCACTGAAGTCAATTGGGTTGCCCTGGATTTACAGTGCTGTAAATGAGATCAGAATTTGGCTCAAAGTATATTCCATTAATGAGTCAGATACTGGCAATGCAGCCAATGTGCACCCAGAAATGGCTTTAACACCGCCTAGGATATTCAGAATTATTTTATGGGAAGATGGGCTGAAGGCCAGGATTCTGGGGTTCTCTTTTATTCTTTCTATGAAACACACCTTTATGCAAAAGGCCAGCATGAGCCTGATGCAAAACTTAAGAGCCATTTAAAGCTCTTAGAATAGGGTAGTATGAGATGCACATTGTGCTGAGCTCTTTGCCCACCCCAGAGCAGATTTATCACTCAGAGTTCAAGATGTTCTAGGATTTATCAAGTCTTACAGGTTTTTATGGATTTTTCTATACATTAAGTGACACAGGGAGACAGTTTGTAAAATATAACAGCAGCAAGGATGATCTGTTGCGGGCCATAGATGGCACAGGAGGACAAGGGTTCATAGCTGGCAATTGGAAGAGCTACTACGGGAGAGAGAATAAATAGGGATTAAATGGGTTTGGGAGGAAATCCTTTGATCAACTCCTGAAGTCTTTAATCCAGTGTAACTCAAGTAAATACCTCACCTGAGTATAAGCAGCCACATCCCAGGCTCTTCCTCTGCATCCCAGCCCCACGCAGCTCCAGTTGTGCTCTGCTTTCTCACCCCAGTGGTTTGTTTTGAAGACCTCCCTATAAAGACATCTTTTGTTAGAGGTGGAGAATCTCCTCCTTGTGACGTTGGACATGTCTAGAGACATCCAGGGTGCTGTCTGTCTGTCTGTGCTCGGCACTGGCCTGGACCTGAGCATGCAGCTATGCAAGCACAGGCTGAGATCCATGGAGGCTGGTGTGTGAGCACAGGGCTGCAGGAAGGGCTGACTCCATGTGTGCAGGCCAGGAGGCTGAGCAGGACACATTTCAACCCCTGCTGGGCTTCTTGACAGCTGCTTATCCATGGAATCATGGAATGGTTTGGGTTGGAAGGGAGCTTAAAGCTCCTCCAGCTCCAACCCCTGCCCCAGGCAGGGACACCTTCCACTAGAGCAGCTTGCTCCAAGGCCCTGTGTCCAACCTGGCCTTGAACACTGCCAGGGATGGGGCAGCCACAGCTTCTCTGGGCACCCCACAGGGAAGAGCTTCTGCCCGAGAGCTCATCTCAGTCTCCCCTCCGGCAGGTTAAAGCCATTCCCCTTGTCCTGTCCCTACAGGCTCCTGTCCAAAGCCCCTCTCCAGGTTGTAACTATATATTAATTAATATAAAAATAAAATAACAACCCTCTCCAGGTTACTGATGGTCTGTGCTCTGTTGGCTGGTTTTGTGTAGCCAGTGTTACTGTGTTCCTGCTTTAGGGAACATTAAATAGGTGTTCCAAGTAGTAAGTACCTTTCCTATTTACCTTCTCCCAAAACACGAAGTAGCTCTGCAAGAAGACCTTTAAAATACCTGGAGCACTCCAGAGAGTGGGGATATGTGTGGAGTCTGTGTGTGCAGATACAGGAGCCCCAGGAGCTGCAGGGCTATCTGGGAGCATTGATCCCAGCAAGGCAAACAGAAATGTGCTTCCAGTCCACATGATTCATTCTAGTTTGAGTCCTTCAAAAAGCAGAAAGCCGGACTGTGAACTGAGGGAGAGGTTGTAATTGACACATCCTGTGCACAGCAGCAGCTCGAGAGCTCACAGCAGTAGGGATAGAGCAGATACAGTTGAATCTGGTGAGGCTGAACCAGAGATGTTGCGGGTTAGTCAGAATCCCATTGCAGCACCAGGAATTGTCCCCTCACAGGGGAGGATTCAGTTCATCTCAGAGACGGTGCCACTAACTTGCTACAACCTTCACGCTGGCATAGGCAGGGTAGTGCTCCAGAAAGCAGGAACGTGATTCTGGGTGTACATGGAGTAATGCTGCTCAGAATCTGTCCCAAAGCTGTTTGCCAGCCCTAATTACACTGACTTCATAGCTGATGCACTTGCACAGTCAGCTACTCCCCCCTCCCTTCTCCCAGCCGGGTGAAATCACCTCATCCCGAAGGCAGCAGAGATTTCTCCACTGAGGTTTCTGTAAGGTCACTCACTGCCACAGTCTTTGCAGACCAGACACCACAGCCTGAAAGATGGGACCTATCCCAGTGAGTGCTGGTATCAACAACCTAGGTATAAATGGGAATTGCAGAGTGGCTGCCCCTTGGGCACCTCGCCTGCTAATTTGCACTTAGATAGGTGCCTTTCTCTGAGCAATTTATTAATTAAGGCTTGCAGCCCACCTCTAAGGCAAAGAAGTTATTACTGCCCTCATTTTACAGCAGCAACTGAAAGAAGTGGTTTGCCTGAGGCCACAAATCTAATCAGTGGCAGAAGCAGGGATGAGTGAGCTCTTCCAGTCTCCTGTGGTACTCACTGCGCCCTGTTGCCTACCTGGAACAAAATTAATGGCTTCCCTAAAAGTTAATGTTTTTGTTAACGTGATGTAAATGAAGATGGAGCACCCAAAAGAAGGAGCCGTGCAGAATGAGAGCTCAGCAGACATCCTGCAGTAGGACAGGGGTAACGCTGTAATCTCATGTTGAACCACCAAACCATCCTCCCATAAATTATGTACCTCTTCTTGTCCGTCAATTTAGCGGGAGGGTTCAAGCATAAATTTCAAAGAAGCTTTTATGTAACCAATGCATCAATATAATTAAACCCAAACACGATTCTTTTGCTTTCTTAGGCTGGAGAGAACCCTGTGCCCTTGGAGAAAATTGTTTCCCCTTTTCCTACAGGGAATCCAGAGCCTGAGCAGCAGCTGTGAAGAGTGGAGAGAAAGAAAGAAGTGGAAGATGTTGGAAGTGCTTTGGGCAACGTGAAGAAGGATTTGCACAGAAGGAGCTGTTCAAGGGCCCAGCAGCAAACCAGAGACACATACATGCTTATATATAGAAGAATGTAAACCCTCCTGTATGCATACGTTAAGACGTGCATGCCTTGTTGAGAACGTAAGCAACATTCCTTGTAGATGATGGTGGTCTGAGCACTCGTGCTCCTGCAGTCTGAGTCAAAAGATTAGTGATGTCCTTGCTGTAACACTGGCATTTTCTCCACTGCACCTTGTTTATGGCAGCATAAACGTTCCTTTCGATGCAGTGGGGTGGAAAGTACATCCAGAGTTAAGTACTACCTTGAGAGACCAAGCTTGCTGTGGGATGGGCATAGCCTCACCGTGGGGCGGGCACGGGTGCTTGGCAGCTTGGATGACAGACAGTCTGTGTGTGTATATATTCAGTGCTATAGCACTAGGTGAGATAAGCTGTTCTTCTGACTTTAGTTTCTCTGGTGCTACATTTCATATTTATCTGGGGCTAAACTGCCTCTCTGTGGTGCTAGTTTCCCTGAGAGGATGTTCTGAAACATGGGACAAGGAAAAATCTATTTTGGTTATTGATATTTATACACAAGGTAGCAAAAAATACTACTTGTTGAGAAGGTGCTATTACTTTTTCTTTCTTTCAATTTCTGCATAAATTAAGGCAAAAGAATCTAGCCCAGAACTTTACAAAACTCATTTTCTTTGGGGCAGTTCTTTTTCTTTGGATGGTTGGGAGCTTGGGAAGCAGCATTTGCTGGGGTGGCAGTGACACACCACCTCTTTTCACTGCAGTGGACGTGTCCAAGTCTGCTGGTTCAGAATCTCCTACAGCTCCAGAGCTGGGTATCCTCTTGGATGGTGATTTAAGCCCCAGATCCCATGAACCAGGGAAGAGAACTGCATCTAGACTAATCAATAAACTGGGGGATAACAGGAGAACCTGTCCTTAGAAAGCAAAGGGCTTTTTTCAGTCTAGTACAGAGCACTTTTTTCTTGCAGCCAAAACTACCTGTCAGATGTAGGATACCTTCCAGATGCTATTGGCAGTGATCACGATGTGCAGGGGTTTAGAAACATTTCTCCCAGTTTCGAGATATTTGCACCATAAAAATTGACCCTCCCTTGGGGGTGGGTGGGTGTTCAAAGGCATAAAGGAATGTCAGGAACCTGATTTCCAAACAAGTTTGGCTCCCTGTCTTTTAAAAGCCCTGACCCTCACCCAGGGAACAAGGCAAGTCAAACCTTGTGCTCTTCACTACTGCGGGAGAAATGTTTCTAAGTGATCTAAAAGCTCAACTCTCCCTTGATCAACTATTCTTCAATGTGTTTTGGGCTCCTGCACACATCTTCATGGGTATTATTGATCCCAGTCAATTCTCAAACATCAGAAAGGGCTATGCTGAAAGAGCAAATTGTTCCTGATGAGTAACCTTGCCCTACTTTAGATTATGTGCAGCATTGGGAGGGATCGTGTAGCTACATGTAGTTTGCCTATTGATAGAGTTCCGATGGTCTCACAACCACGAGGACCCACAAAACATTTTCCTACCACTTGGGGCCTGATGCTCAGTGGTACTCAGCATCCTGTCCCCTTCCTGGCTCAGCCTCCTGCTGAGACAAGTAAGAATTTTTCTAGCAAAAGGAGGAGCCTCAGCTGATTTCAGCAGTGTTGCAGGTGCTGGATCAGGCTTAGTCTTAAAAATAGAACTCAGCAGATCACTTGAGCGAGGGACTGGAATTGTGTGTACAGTGTTGCACAGTCAGATTGGAACAGGACATGGGGAGGACAGGATGGGGAACTGCTCTACAGGACATGCAGCCTGCAGGAGGCCTTCCTTCCCCTACACCATCCTCCCTCCCCACGTGTGTAACCCATGTACCCAGAGGTAGCCTTGTACCAGCCCATCTGGCACAGGATCTGGCTTCCATTTCTCAGTGCAAGACAGAGGGCTCTCCCACATATTCCTCACCTTTAACAATCATTGGCTCCCAAGTTCTGAAGGTTTAATAAATTTCTCACCTGGAATACGCATTATTGCATTTGCTCTTCCATCTCTGGATGTGCTGCTGCTAGTTGTGCTGCTGGGGTCTGCAGCCAGGGCACTTCTTGAGGCATTTTCCCCACAGAAATTCCCCTGAAACAGCACAGTGAAGGAAGAGAAAAGGAAGTTCTGTCCTTACAGTGAGTCCCCACCTTGGGAAAGACCCTTATATCAGTGATCAACCTCAGTAGCAAAGTGATGAGCTCATCTCCCTCCATCCTAACCCTCTGGGGACAGGCTTTTTGGTAAAACCCCGAAGCCTCAGAACTCCCAGGGATCAGTGTCCTCCTTGGTGGTTCCTAATAGTCATCAAAACCGTTAGGAGACACGCGCTGCCCATTGCTACTCTTATGAAACAACCAAACCTACGGTGCTTCCCAAGTGAAAACAAGAGCAGGTCCAATACCCATACCAAGTCCTGCTTTAATCTTTATTTGCTTCACTTTTGTCATTCTAAATGGGATGTTTGGTATGAACCATGGGTTAAGTTTTGGAGATTTTCATCTCTTAGTTGCTGGGTCTAGTGAGCTTTGCTAGAGAAGCAGCTTACCGGCACTTCACAGCCAGCATTCACTGTACATAAATGGCATTACTTACTAAGGGTACATATTTGTCAAAGCCTTACATTTCCTGGTATAATTGCTATTCTTGAATGCCTCCAGTTTTTGACAAGGGGTGTTTTTATCCTTTTTAAAATCCTTGCTTGAACCGTGGTTGATGTTTGTACTGCAAAAGCAAGCATGCTGTGTACTTCCCTAGTGCTGTTCTGACTGTATTACAGCAGCTCTGTGTGATGGTGGTTTCTGGACCGTACTCGTGGGTAGGAAACCAGCACAGTTCCTCGCTCGTGCTCCTCTGCTTTCTCCCTCAAGGCAGCCAAGAAGTCATTGATTGTGATGAGCTCTGCAGTTGTGCCTCTGTAAAGGGGAGTGCTCTCTAAGTGAGAAAAGACCTCATCTTAGGTTTCAGCAGCCAGTGTGGTGAAGGCTGAGGAGGAGACTATGAGATCATAGTCTGTACAGAACACCACATAATGTGGCTGTGAGGAAAGTCTTTATTAATTTTTAAAGCTGCACTGCACCAGGACAGCTCCCAGCACACACTGGGCCTTCACGCTGAAATAGCAAAGCTGCTGTGGACTGTGAAGCTCCTCTCCCCAAGCCTGTTGTTAAAACAACTCCTTTGGCCAAATTAATCCTAGGATAGCACCGCTGTCTGCTTGTAGGTTGCACCCAGGACAGGATGAGGCCCATTAATTCCACATTCCTTCCTCTTCTTTCTTAGGATTATTTTCATTAGTTAAAAAAATATGGAATGGGACCAAGCCTCCCGTCATACACTTCCATGTGCCCAGGAGAGGCATCAGCTAATGAAGGCATGCAGCAAATCACCCAAACCAGTAAGTTGTCAGTGGGGAGGAGTGAGAAGCCCATCATGCCTCTGGTTCAGGCATACACAAGTGACCCTGATTCAGCTAAGCCCCATACTAAAGCAGTTTGTTTAAATCAGAAACACCCATTAAATCAGTTTAATCTGATTTGGGAATTTGCTCTGTTTCTGTATCATGCTAAAATGATGAGAGATTTAAATCCATTGCAGAAGCAGAAGCAGCTCCTTTGAAGGAAATGGATTACAAACTGTTTTGGTCAACCTGAGGCAGTTTTGATGTGCACACAAGCTGTGGGATCAGGCATTTTTCCAAGCTGCCTTGTACGATGAAACTGGTGGGATGCTGTTTGGTCCAGCAGGCTGAGCAAGCAGAGGAGAATCACACAGGTGACAGGGGAATGGCAAATGGGGAAGCCCAACTGAAGGAGATCTTTCCCTTCTGCACAACTGCACTGCCATGTACACAATGGTGAGGACAGAATAAGTACATCTGCCTTAACATTCAATGTTAATTTTCCTGCATGTGGTTTAAAAACATCTGTGGTCTTGACAGAAATTGAAGATACACTCAAGAAACTACCTGTGGCTCCAGATTCAATCCCAGACCCATGGTTTCTGTCCATGTCAAAACCTGGCTATATTCTACCTCCACACAGGTGACCAGGATCTTCACATCTTCCCTTAGAGCAGATTTGAATTCTATGAAAACACTGGGGTGTCTGCTGGTCTGCATCAAGGAGTCCTTATATGCTGCTCCTACCTTGGCCTTTTAGTTCTGCCCTGGTCTGAAGGTGCAAGCCCTTTCACTCCAAAGGCTGTCTCTGCTCCGTAAAGGTGTATATCCCTGTTCCTAGCAGGAGGCACTTTGGTGCTTCTTCCCTCTGCCAATCCCACTGGCTCGAATCTCTCTCCATCTGTGTAACATGGCTCTCAGTCAGCACGTACCCCAGTGCACTCCCTCGCTTGGGCCTTCCAAACCACAGCTCTGCTTGTGGCAGTGTGACTGTTCCAGGCAAAGCTGCAGGATTTCCACTCCCCATCTGCAGAAGAAAGTTATAAAACACAAAACAAGTGATTTCCCCCCTCCCCCGATGATATTTATTGGAATCCAAGAGTGAATTTCGATGTTATTCCCATCAGATTCCTTCAGAGTTCACCCTACTCAATGCTTGAGGAATTTATCAGGGTTTTTTAATATTTACAGAAAGTGACTTTGGAGCTTGATAAATATTCACTGAAAGCAGCTGGGTATTGAACTGCAATTATTAGTTACAGTTATTAGCTTCAGATGCCACCCAAGTAGAGAGCAAGGCCAACTGCTGTGGGATTTGATTTTTGTGGGTATTCACATTTCCCATCAATGTGAAGTCCAAACTTTATCACAAGGAAACATGTTCCACTCACCTCTGGTCCACAGGATGTTGGCAGAGCCTCCAGCCTGCAGCCAGGCTCCAGGAGGTGAAGTGCAGTGAACACACAATGCCTTGAGCATGGCTGGTTTGGGTGTAAACCCTAGCAGAGCCACTGTGCACGTTTCCACCCTTACCAAAGCAAGAGCAAAGCGAAGCTCTCTGCTGAGCTGAGTTCAGGAAGGCTCCTCTTTGTGACTGAATGGGGCTTCTCACTTTTGTAAAAGGAATTTCTTATGCTGAGACTCTTTGTACATATTTATAATGACTTTATTAAAAAACAAAACAAAACAAAAATGACTGTTCAGTGGTGAAAAAGGCTCCGGGTTTTCATTTCCTCTCTGAAATTGGAGAGAAAGGTTTCTTTCCGCAGCCGTGGAACTCCACTGTGGTTTCTCATCAGTTGTCGCTAGAGCTGAACCTTCCCCTGTACGTTCTCTGGTCCAAATGTCCTATTTGAGGGTGGAAGCATCCTGCCTTCCGAAGCACCACATAACACGCTAGGAGCAGCACAGGCTGTTTCCTCCCCAGAACAGGGACTGAAGGGGGTTGTTACAATTTCACAGCTCTGTAGTAGTGGTCTGTGGTAAATTCCTCATTTGCAGGAATTAAGGTGATCTTCGTAATGCTTCCAGTGGAATAATCATCCACCACATAAAATTTCACCACCTATTTAGCACTAATTCACCTTAATTCAGTTTAGAGCAGTGGAGCACTGGGTGGCCTAGAACCCAAGCCTGGCCAGAGAGAGTCACCTCCTGGAATGAAGGTCTCCCATGGGATCGTAGTGCTGCATCTTGTCACTGAGGTATCTGCATAGCAACTCTGCTGCCAACTGGTAAAGAACATTCAATAATACAAGAAAAAAGACTGTAAGAATGCAAAAACTATTCCTCACCTGTCCCTTTGATCGCCTTCATTATCACCAAAGGAAAACAAAAACCACTGGAAATGGGATCAACCACTATCTGTCGTGTTAGGCTCATACCAACCTTCCCATACACTCCTTCAAATACATTCTCCAGAAGCATGTAGGAAAAAGATCAGAGTCAGGAATGGCTTTTCAAACACTTTGAGGGCACGTATCACCAACCCTGTAACAAATGGGCATTGCCCCACAAGCTGGCATTCAAGCCTTTGTAAATCCCTTGCTACAGAGCCAGTCATTTTCCCTTTTCCCAGTGATTGAACCTCACTACCACACTCATACACAGCGCTTCTGTGCCCACCGAAAACCTTTCCTGAAATCTTTTCCCCATCCCCAAAAAGGCTATTCCCATTGGAGTTGGCCACCGGACTCCTTGTCTTGATTCCCCGCTTTCATGGGATTCATTTGACAACAATCAACTCTTTTTGGCAAGTGAAATTTTTCCTCCTCTACTTCCTTGCACCTCTCAAGCCAGACCTCTCCTGTTTCTCCTCTGGCTGTACTGAACTACTACTCCCAAAGAAATGTTGCCCTAACCCTGTTACCATTAGCTCCAGTTTGCTTTAACACTTCTCCCTGCAGAAATTCCCAGCAGGAGGGGAAGGCACCAGCCAGTACATACATGGAGGCTCATTTCCCCCAGGTACAGCTCTTCCTGAGGATCCACTCAAGTGGAACGTAACCTTACAGCCATTTCCATAGTAATGAGCAGGGAAGATGCCACAGTTGCCTAATGAGGAGCTGCATGCAGCACAAAGCAGAGGTTGTTCAGTGAATGAGAAAGCTCCGTCCCACAAACAACTCCATTTGTGTGGAGATGCCACTGCAGCAGCCTCAGCAGTGACATGAAGTGTGGTTATTCTGTTAACAGCATAAGGTACCTCCTCGAAGAGCTTTTTCTGGTCATCCACAGGTGGATTATCTAGCTTGTGTTAAAACCAGGCTGGCTCTTGAAGCTGCTGCGTAATTCTGCCCTCAGGGCAGGCAGCCTCAGGAAACAGCCTCCCCGATGCCCCAGTCCTTGTGGTACCAGTGGTGCTGTATAGGCTCACATGTTTCCTGGGTTTGGACCCAGGCAGGCACTGGATGAAGCCACTGAGCCCTCCTCAGGGGCTGCACTGAGAAGCACATTGTAGAGAGATCTGGATCTGTGAGATGCTCTGGGTTAGGACCTTGACTTTTCACGTGACAAATCAAGCTTGACTATAACCTCTCTGTGCCTCCCACTGTTCTCCACATACACTAAGAAATCAGAAAGTCTGATCATGTAAAGAGGAAAAATATTCCAAGTATCATTTCCAGTGTCACTGGCATGGTCTTTCCCAAGTTCCTTGAGATTTCCAACCCATGCCATTTGTGGAATCAATTCCAAAACACGGCTGCCGGGAAACGACGTTTCTCCAACTCAAAATCAAGCTGGGGCAGGAGGTTCTGAAGAAATTTGGAGGAGTTCTCAAGGGAAGTGTAACAGCAACAGCATCATTCTATGAGGTTAAGGATTCAGGGATGCTAGAGCCAATTAATGTGAAAAATCTCACAGCAGTTAGAGCCAGAGGACAGCTTTTTCCCAGTATATCAGTTATACACATGCAATTCATAGTACTCTTGCCTTATACATGCAATATTTAGCTATACTAAAAGGAGAGAAATAAAGGAAACATCCCAGGCAGTTTACAACCACTTAAGTTCCAGACAAAATCTTGGCTGCAGCTTAGCCATGGAGTTTGCCATAACATAAATCATCTCTTCCTTGCCTCCGAGGATGAACTTTCTGGATCGTAACGGTTGTTCTGTGGCTCCTGGACAAACAGAGCTGGAAGAAAGACTAAGATAAATCCATGGGCTACTAAACAGGGGCCTTGGGATCACCAGATTTTCCAGCTTTGTCTTCTCTCTACACGTATTGGTTTTAATACACCTGGAAATGAGCAGAGGTGGTGCCATCCTTCCAGCAACGCAGGGTTTCAACCGTGACAGAGCGACAAAGAGGACAGGTCTTCTCCCGGTCAAACCAGAGGCAGAGGCATTCTTCACAGAACACATGCTGTGGAGACAGAAGGACATCGTCAGAATGAGGCCAGGAGGTCCAGTCTTGTCACACTCAATAGGGCAGCCATGGGATCAAGGAATGAGCAGGGGGTTGGAACTAGATGATCTTGAGGTCCTTTCCAACCCTAACTATTCTAGGATTCTATGATTCAGATTCAAGCGGACAGTGGAGCTGCTTAGCAGCACTCACATGATAAGAACAGGATTCTGGAATCCCAGAATTACTACTAATTGCTGGAATCCCAGCATTACTACTATCTCAGTTGGCCAGAGCTAGTGATATATTTACTGTTTCTTACAATAGCAGTAGAAAGAAACATTAAAAAGGCAAACGTTAAAACAACATCAATGAAGTGTTTGAGAGGATTTTCTTTACCATTTTTACATCCTCAATCCCCTGTCCGTACTTAGCTCAAACAACCCCTTCCCTGCCACTACTCATTGCATTTGCTTTTCTGTACTCAGAGAGAATCATAGGAACGTTTGGGTTGGAAAGGGCCTTAAGATCATCCAGTTCCAACCCCCTGCCATGGGCAGGGGTGCCTCAAACTAAACCACGTCACCCAAGGCTCTGTCCAACCTGGCCTTGAAAGCTGCCAGGGATGGCATATGAATGTCATATGGTGCATGAAGATAGGCTGAAAAAGTTGGGGCTGTTCAGCCTGGAGAAGAGAAGGCTGCGTGGAGACCTCACAGCAGCCTTCCAGTATCTGAAGGGGG
>JASSUY010037100.1:0-27434 GCA_032466535.1 Forpus xanthops | reverse complement strand
CAGTGTTCAAGGCCAGGTTGGACACAGGGGCTTGGAGCAAGCTGCTCTAGTGGAAGGTGTCCCTGCCCATGGCAGGGCTTGGAACTGGGTGAGATTTAAGATCCCTTCCAACACAAACCATCCCATGATTCTGTATATGACTGAAGGCAGAAATACAGTGTTGGGGGAGGCTTTAAGGCAATATAGGGAGTTTTCTCAAATTCCATGTTTATACTGCCTTATTCCCTCCTGGTCTCTGCTCTTTTGGGGCCTTTTGCAGCACTGGAACAAATTGAAAAAGCAGCATCCAAAGGATTCTGAACCACAAAACCCTTTGTGTTTTTTCCAAGCAAAAAATACTTCATCAGTAGAGAAATTGTTCAAACACAGGCTGCCTTGGAGAGCAAAAGGAAGAAAGCATCCAAAAGAAGAACACTGTTGACCCCCTTAATGTTCCAGGTAGTGAAGCAGGATTAAACCTAAGTTAGAAGGAGGGTCTGAGGACTTGTTGGAACAGGGGAACATCAGCAAACTTTGGTCTTTGCAAACTTCCCTCTGAGTCCCATGAAACCTTTCAGCTGCTCCAGAGTGGAATTTGTCCTTGGAGGTGGCAGGGGCTGGAGGTGCAGGGTTCAGAGTGCTGAGTCCTGCAGCCATCCAAGCTCACTGGGAGTCTGGGATGATCCAGGATGCATGTCTAAGGGAAGCAGAGGGGTGGATGTGGGTTTTGCACTGCTGTGGGTTTGCTTAAAGCATTGCGGATGCTCCAGGACAGGAGTTTGAGAGTTAAATCCCCCTCTCATAACCACGGAGGGGGTCAGGTCCATCTTCTGGCACAGGTCACACCTCTGCCTTCCTCCCCAGGGCAAGGAGAAGTTCCTGGCCATCCTCAACAAGTACATGGAGATCCACGGCACGGTTTATTATGAGACGCAGCGGCCGCCCGAGGTCCCGGCGTTCGTGAAGAACCACGGGCTGCTGCCACAGGACGAGTTCCAGCAGCTGCTGAGGAAGGCCAAGGTGTGCAAGTGTCATTGTCTGAGCCCAGCCAGGAGCTCAGAACCATGCAGCCTCTCACTCACCTCTTCCCCTCCTTCCCCCCTGCTCCCGGAGGGATGGGGAGGGAATGCAAAGAACGTAAACCCCATGGGTTGAGATAAGAGCAGTCCAGTAACTGAGGTACAGCACGAAACCACTGCTGCTGCCACCAATAATGACAAGGGAAATAACAAGGGGAGAGAATATACTTGCTCAGCACCCCTGATCGATACCCAGCCCAGCCCAAGCAGTGATTAGTCCCTTCCGGGTGACTCCCTCCGGTTTCTTTACTGGGCACGATGTGCTGTGGTATGGAATACTCCCTTGGTTAGTTTGGGTCAGGCTCTGGCTCTGCTTCCTCCCAGCTTCCCATGTGCCTCCTCGCTGGCAGAGCATGAGACTGAGCAGTCGTTGATCAGGGTAAGCATTACTGAGCAACAACTAAAAACATCGGAGTGTTATCAGCACTGCCTTCAGGGTAAAGTCAAACCCACAGCACTGCACCAAACACTAAGGAGAAAGAAAAGTTCCAGGTGAACCCAGGACAGCAAGGGGCAGTGGGACAGATCCTGTTAACCAGCGGTGCTGAGGGCTCAGCTGCCTTCAGAAAGAAAACCCAATTAAAAGAGGAAGCAGGCTGGGGAGAGGCTGTTATCTGTGCTCTTCCCAGGCACTATCAGCAGGGCTAATTAGCTGGGAGCAGAGCAGAGCACATCATTTCAAATGAGGATGTGTCTGATGAGTTTCTCCTTGCACACTGTCTGCAGATGGAGCACAAAGTTCCCTGATTAATTCATTTATTGCTAAGGAGGGGGGAGGTTTCCCCCACCCCAGTTGTGATAAGAATGAATGGGGTTCTTGGAGTGAGTGTGCAGGCTATGGGCACATCCTGGCCACCTTCAGTTCTGTCCAGGATAACAGTAGGTTACTTTAGAGTCTGTCCCATGGGGTTGGCCGCGTTTGCTCACCAGCACCTGGGTTTCTCCTTTGCAGCTCTTCATTGGCTTTGGGTTCCCCTATGAGGGTCCTGCCCCACTGGAGGCCATCGCCAACGGCTGCGTTTTCCTGCAGGCACGTTTCAACCCCCCGCACAGCTCCCTCAACCACGAGTTCTTCCGTGGGAAGCCGACGTCCAGAGAGGCAAGTCTGGGATGGGCTGGATGGAGCCAGCCCTGCACGCCGGGCTGGGGGCCAGCACAGTGGGGAGCAGTTGCTAAACTGAGGGGCTCCAAGGGGGCACCTGAGGCTGGAGCAGCTCTGCTCTGGAGCCAGGCTGAGAGAGCTGGGCTGGGTGAGCCTGCAGAAGAGAAGGGTCCTGAAGGGGAGAGCTTAGAGCAGCTCCAGTGCCTAAAGGGGCTGCAGGAAACCAGTCTGGGTTTCTATGAGATAATTTTCTTCTCCAAATGCAGAAGTGCAGATACCTACAGATGGGGTCCGCTCTCCCATCCTCGCATGATCTCCATCTAGGTGCTTAGACGCAAGGGGCCCTGCAGTAGATTTGGGGTTTCAAAGGTAAAGGTGGTGCAGACCACAGACAACAAACCCCAGCTCCTTTTCTTTCCCCTTCAGCCCAGATGTACACCGCCACCCCCCATACCCTGCTTCTAAACCAGGGTGATGCTTCCCTGTCCATCCTTCTGTGGACTCAGGGGGCAGCAGGACTGTGATGGTGTTGCAGGGGTATGAAATCCCTCCAGGCTTGCCTGTCACTGGGAATTCGATCTAAGTGAAGCAGGAGCTCTTTAAAAGTGAAAGGGTTGAGAAAATTGCCTCTTCTATTATTAATAAAGTAGGTAATGTGGTTAATGCAGAGCAATGCTCACTCCCACCAAGATGGGTTTTGCTGGGGGACCGTGTGGCTCAGCCCTGCCACAGCCCAACTCAGCAGCACCCATCACAGGGAGGGGTTCACTGGGATGTCTTGGACAGACCCCCATGTCTGTCCTGTGTACCCTCTAATTAGCTGCTACTGTATCCCCCATCCCTGCTGGGTGCTGTGGTTGTATTCCAGCCAAGAACCAGGGGGAAAGCTGGGGATGAGGGTTGTGAATTGCCCCAGGGTGTTTATACATTGAGGGGAAGGAGGTGATCAACTGCCAGGGAAAAAGTGGGAAAGGACAGCAAGCTGGAAAATGAAATACAGAGCGAGCAGTGCTCTCCTCCTCCAGCTGGCAGGTTTTCAGGCTCCTCTTCAACACTACATGGTGCCCCCGGAACACCTCCTCTGCTCAGCATCCTCTAACTTCCCTTTCCAAGAGGAGATCTGGACCCTGACTGCAGCAGCGTGGGGCTGAAAAGACAGTTTAGGGCCTGAGACAAGAGGTAGATCCCCAAAAATCACCTGGGGAGAGGTGGGTGACTGAGGGGTAGCAGTGTGTGGGGCTGCTTGTGCCATGGGGGTGATGCGGCTTCCAGCACTGCTTTCTCCCAGCCTTTGGTGGCGATGGATTTTCTCTCTGCCTTGTTTCTGGAGGTGGCAAACCTGGGAGACCTTCACAGCCCTTTGCTGGCTTGGTCTGTTTTTGCCACTCCAGACCCACAAATAGCTCAGGTCAAGGTTAAATTGTCCCCATATTATGTAGCTACTCAGGGCTGTGGAGGTGATTTCAGTGTTGGGAATGAGTGTCCCAACCTAGTGGCAAATTTAGACCGTCAGCCTGAGGCTGGGGGGCAGCTGTGTTCAGGAGAAGCCTTTTTCCAGCACATCTCTTTGTACAGTGGGTTAAACCCAATGTGTCTGTGCCTGACCCTGCTGCTCCTCTGCTGCAGTGGCTGTGAGTGGTAGACAGCAGCCATTCTGGCAAGGACTGCAGAAACCAGCTCATTCTGCTGCTGTTTAGGTGTCCTCCCAACACCCATATGCTGAAGACTTCATCGGGAAGCCACATGTGTGGACTGTCGACTACAATAACTCTGAAGAGTTTGAAGCTGCTATCAAAACCATCATGAGGACGCAGGTACGACTCAGAGGAGGTGGCAGGGCTGGCTCTGAAGGGATGGGTATTGGTTGCTAGTGCCTGATCCTCCCTTTTGATTGTTAATTGCTCGTCCTTCTTGCTTCCCCTTTGAAATTATTTGTGTGTGCAGGGCAGAGAATCATCCTCATGTAGCTTCAGGGGGGCACACGCTCCCACCTTGCTTTGGTGTTGAGCTTCCTAGATGTTTCCCCTTGGCAGAGCCATGCTTTTGAGGGATCTCCTGGGAATTCTCCAGGCAGATCCAAAGCAAGGGGACGCTGAGATAAGGGAGATGAGGTTTGGGAGCAGGAGGTTGAGGTTGCTGGAGATGCTCGGCAGTGCTGCGACCCGGTGTGAAGCAAAGATAAACTCAGAGTGCAGCTCCCTGCAATTACTCAGAGAGCTACAGACCTTTGTGCCTACCATTTCCCTGTTTCACTGCTCCTCATTATTGTTAGTTTGAGCAAATCAATAGGAATAGCTCCAGGAGTTACCTCTGTGAAGGATGAAGGGATATAAGGAAGTGGAGGGATGCAGGGACCCTCTGGGAAGGCAGCTCACCTGCGCCTGCCCTGGAAATGCTTTCTTGTGAATATTTCCCTCCTACCCTGTAGCAGAAGCCTTTCAAGTTGTCCAAATTATTAAAGTCAATTTTCCTGGAGGGGAGAAAAGTGCTGATACCCATTTTGCTTGCAATGTGCTTTGCTTGGGATGAGCCTCATGAAGATAGTGATGCACTGGGAAATGGGGCTCTGTATCGGGCTCCGCCATGCTGGGTGGGATTTTGGGGTGGGCAGGGGTGATGCTGGAGATGCCATCCTTGCTTTTTCCTGCTTTAGAGGCTGCAAAGGTGAGTGTCTGTGACAGCCTGGGGGCTTTATTTAGCTGATGTGGCCATGCCATCTGCCCGGGTCTTGTACCTTATTGTGGCTGCTGGCCGCAGCCCTTCACCTCCAGCTGGTTTTCTGTATGAGTTCACAAAGAGCGAACAAACCCAACTTAGGGAAGCAGTTGTTGTTTTGCACATTCATTCCCATAGCTCGATTTAAATGAAATTAAAAATCATTACCTCCCTGCTGCTGTGCTGCTGGGCCAGCTGTCAGCGCTTGACCCTCCACCATCTGGCCTGAAGAGGTGGCCTCAAGGCAATGGGCTCTGTTCAGGAGAGAGGAGGGAATTTTCCCTTCTTCCAGAAAGGAGAAAGAAAAGAATGAAGCCTGGTGCTATTCTAATAATTAAGGAATGATTGGAGAGATCAGGGAGGGAGGGAAAGGGCTCTGCTGGCTCCCAAGCAGCTGGGTTGCATGCAGTGTCGATGTGCACCAGGTCACTTCGATGTTAATGATGGCCTCTGGTTAAAAATAAAAGGGGAAAACAGGGTTTTTAGGAGGAGATTTGGTGGTGTGATGGGTGCCAGGCAGGAGGAGCCGGTCGGGACCTCTGTCTCCAGCACTGGATACCCACCCAGAGTGTGCCGCCCATCTCTGCAGGACCAGGGACCCTCATCTCAATGTCCCTCTGGCAGAGCATCCCAACTGCTGCATTTACCTTCTACTGCTGGGAGGTTGAAATTGGCCTCAAATGAGTAAAACCAGGTGCTGATGTCCTGTTTGCATTGAAAACATGCAGTTGCTCTGCAGATCATCTGCTTCCCACTAAGAAATGCACTGGATGAATCCCACATCTCCCCTCTCTGGTTTTGCTTTAAAGATATTCTATAAATCCTCCTGAAGCAGAGCAGGGAGTGAATGTGAATAACTTAGAGCAATTTTTTCTTTTTCCCCCTTTGTCCTCATCCCCTCCCTCCTTTTTTGTCTTTTAAATAGAAAGGTTTGCTTTATTTGAGATGCTGTCAAGATAATTAAGCCTAAAAATTGCCCTACCTTAGGGTTTTAAAAGCCTTATTATGGGCTTTGGCTTCAGGAATCCCTTGGTATCTTGTCTTTAAAATGCTGTTTGTTACAGCAGAGGAATGGAAAACAAAGGCATTAGCAGGAGGAGCAGCAGAAAACACAGGGGCTGTGCATTTTAGTGTTGCCCTTCCCGGCCAGGTCCTGGAGCTGAAAGAAACTAACTGACTCACTTTTTTTTTTCCCCAGAGGCAAAATGGGGTGTTTTGTTATCAGAATATCTAACAAAATTGTCTGTATTTCTGAATAACCACCATCAATTTAAATTCCTTCAGTCAAAACATTTCATTTCAACATTACTGGAATGAAACAAGATGGTTTTGTTTCCCATCTGCGTGCCTTTAAAAATACCCTGCCAGTTTAGTGAAAGGAAGGCTTGTATCTGAAATCATGCATTTCACCACCCCAAACAGATTGCCAAACCTGAAACAGAGATTTTCCCTTTCTGATGGGTGGAAACATTAGAAATTCAAAACTGACCTGGAGCAGATTTTATTTCTATTTTTCTGCTGTTGTATGACTGAAAGATCCCTTTTCCCACAGCTTTAGTTCTGCATCTTCTGAGCAAAGCTCAGTAAGACATTTTTGGGGGTATGGGATGTTGTGGGAAGCTGTGAGATGTCTCCTTTACTTTGCCATCCGCTTTTCCTGGCAGGAGCCATGCTGGGTGCTAGAAACCCCTCAATGGCTTTGGGAGATGGTTTCCTGACCCTGGTGGTAGTTCTGCTCCAGCTGGGCTGGCAGAGCTCCCTTTGGTGCGTTCAGAGCCAGGCTGGCTGCTGTTGTTAGTGCAAATGAAGCAGTTGAGATGCAGCCAGTGTCCTTCACCAACCTAGATTTACTTGAAAGAAACCTCTTCCTTCTGGACAGAGATCTGAGCCGTGGCTTGGACATGGCTTGGGTTTGCAGTATGGGTTTTCTGCCCCCCCCCATGTCCTTGTGTTCTCATCCCTCATCCTTTTGGATGTGGCATCTGCTCCAGATCACCCTACAAGTGCTGGGGAAGGTTTTTGGCAAGCTGTGCCTCTGACATTCATCCCCCGTTGCAGCAGATTTGGGGTTCCCCCATGGCTCACATCCCTCATGTATTTATAAGGAAAACTGAAATCATGGAAGCACCAAACCCCCTCTTCCCCAGAGATCAAATCCTGGTGCAGTTGCACAGGGCCAGGAGACAAACTGTGTCCCCCTGGGAAAGATGATGCTAGAAGGTTTGTCCCAATGATGGATTACAGCTGTTAGCCATGGGTTAGAAGCATCGAATTCTTGGAGAAGGAGAGAGGCTTTCAGGCAGTACCATTTTCTTGGCCTTCAGCTTTTTCCCATGTCAAAAATAGTCCTCAGACAAGCAATTCGATAGTCCCAATATTCTGATGTAGTGAAAGGAGAAGGCTTCATTATATTAAAGTCAAACATACAGGAATATAATGGGAAATTATACATTTCAGACCATGCTTGAAAAAGCGGCGTATTAAACATCACAGTGAAAATAGCTGGTTAAAATGTTCCCAGCCTATGCTACGTGACAGCAGAGAACTGCATTATTTTCCTGCTTATTTGTCTGATGACATTTAGCTTTGTTTTTTTTTTCTTTTCTTCTTTCTTTTTCCTTTTAAATGAGGGGTACTTACTGCTCTCTTCAGCTCTTGGATTTCTGCTCCACACTCAAAATCCTCATAGCAGGATCCCCATGAGGCACCAGTAACTCCCTGTTTGGCTGATGGAGAGCATTGGGTTGGAGAGCTCTGGCCCTGTGTCCCCCACTGATGCCCAGGGGAAAGAATGGCGAAGTCCATCTTTACCAACCCCTCTCCTCCCTCCTGTGCATCCCATGCATAGCTCCACCGGGCAGTGGGATGCAATGGTGCTTACCTTACATCCTTCTCCTTTTTCCTCCCAGGGCTCTGGAGAGATGCTGAGCTCCCAGCATGGGGAGTGATATTAATGCTGCAGCTGTCAAGAGGAGGCCAAACCTGTCAGATTTTTAATTAAACAATCATCTTCTTGGAATTGTGATTTTCTATCAGTCCTGGGCACAAGAGCTGAATCCCAAGGAGCCTGGGAGAGGGAAGCAGCAAGGAGCAAGAGCCCTTGGGGGAGCCCTGGAGGGGAAAGGGGCACATGAGGGTGCTGGGCCTGCAGGCTCAGGAGCTCCAGTGTGTTCTGACTGCAGCCTCCTTACCTGATAGGGCTCTGGAGAGCCTGTGGAGCATCACCTCTGAGTACACATGCAGACACAAGGAGGTTTTCTGCTTCCACCTGCTGTGGGTGTGCTGCATACACTGGGTACCATGGGGGTGTTTTGCTGTACAGAGGCTGTTTTATGGAATTACATCTGCACCTTGTCTGGCATAGGTGTCCTGAGAAAAGCCTCCAACATTGCAGGCACAAAAGCAATGGTAACATGAGACTGAGCATTGCTGATGCTGAGCACGGAATTGTTTGACTCCCCAAATCAGTGCCATGCAGCACCCACCCTCCCAGCTCAGGCTTTGTGTGACGAGATGAGAGGTTTTGCTTTGTGTAGGGCTCTGCCCCAGTTAACTGAGTGCCCATCAGCAATGCAGAGGCAAGAGCAGTGCCTGTCATTGTGTCAGCCCTGATTAGTGTGCACATCTGTAATTAGACGGAGCAACTGTGATTTCCAGCCTGGCTGAGATCTCAGGTGGGATATTTATGGCAGGGAGATGCTTGGAGGGATCTTCTCATCAGACTGAGCCTTTGAGCTTGGGTTTGACAGGTGCTTCGAAAAGTGATAGCTATTTTGGAGGTGCAGAGCTCAGGAAATAGAAGCAGCAGTGTTTTCCAGGTGAATTCTCTATGGGGTGTTTTTGCTTATAATCCTTTCACATGAAGCTCTGCAGAGATGCATGGGGGAAAAGGGGGTCCCAGGACCAGCCCTTTCTATGCACCAATGCCCTGCTGCTCACATAGGATCTCTCTGGCAAAATAAGGAACATGGAAAAATCTGTCTTCCCAGGGCAGAAAGCTCCTTTAAAAATAATTTGTTCCCGAGGGAAGGGATGCATCACTGATGCAGCCCTCATGGAAATGCTCTTCCAATGGGGAAGTCACTGCTGACCCCAGGACAATGCCCATGCACCGGACCTGCTGGAGGGCAAGAGCCTGGCTGCCTGCTCCTGCCTGCTCTCCCTGGAACCTATGCCACTGCTGTGCCAGGGACATGCCTGTTTCGGGGCATGCTGCTGAGCTGCTGTGCAAAGGAGGTTGTTTGCTGGCACCCAAGGATGGCTCTCGGGACAGGGAGATGGGATGTTGGGAAGTGTGAGCAGGCAGAAGTCTCCCAAAGACCAGCAGTGTTTCGTAACACATGCCAAAAATACTCTGTGGTCTAAGTGCTGCTGGCTCTGTATAAATAGCAGTTATCAGTGTGGAGGTGCAGTGACAGCAGCATCAACGTGGGCATCAATGTTTGCTCCATCCTGGTGTGCAGTCAGGTGCTGCCTCCCTGCTCCATCCCAGTGGCGAGCCTTGGGGCTAGAGAGACACCAGCTTCCACCCCATCACAGCCATCAGCACTGGGCAGCGAACCAGCAGCAAAGTGGCAGTGGGAAAAGAGATTTGTTCCCATCCTTTAAAGCATCTGAGATTGGTTTATCTTTTGATATATTTGTGCACAGCCGATCCCAGCCCTGGGCCTTTCACTGGCTGGTTTGGTGGGTCATAGCAGTGAAGAAAAGCCTAGACCTCCCTCTGTGCAGGCAGCACCATGGCAGGGGCAGAGGAGCAGAGGATGCCAGACCAGACCCAGGGCATGGCTGCAGTGCTCTTGCTCCTGATTATCGTTGCATCTTTACCAGTCCTAATTCCTTCCCTGTATGTTATTACTACTCCCCCCGCTACTTGCCTGCAACTGCAGAGGGTTTCTTGGGCTGAACCAATTCATACATTAATTGGAAGTGACCTTTTGCATGAAAACTGATTTTTAATTTTATATCTTAGCAAAGATGAAGAAATGCAAGACTGAAACAGAGAGGGGGCCTTCATTCTCACCGGTACACGTGCTGAACCCAGATGAATCCTTCACCTCTTTCTGCAGCACTTTATGGCTTATGGAGTTTGTCCAGTTCTAGTTTTCTGCCTTGCTTCCTCTGGTGGACAGACACAAGCTGTGGGCGTCAGGGGGTGGGGAGAGCCATTGTGCAGGGGGAGGACAAGATTGTCTCCCTTCTTCTTGCCTGCACTCTGCTCTTCTTCTTTACAGGTGGACCCTTACCTGCCTTACGAGTACACCTGCAAGGGGATGCTGGAGCGGATCCATGCCTACATTCAGCACCAGGTTGGGAGCATCCCTGTACTCCCTGGGGAGCCATCACTGACCTCTTATGGGTTCTTCTGGGCAAGTAGAGAGCCTACCCATTGCAGGTCCCCAGCAAGGGACCCCAGATCCCAGCCAGTGGCCTAACTGCAGAGCAAACCAAGAGATGGGGAATGAGGGAGGTTTGTTGTGAGCCAAAGATGCTGGAGGGTTGCTGGAGGGTCTCTGGGGGTGCTGAGGCTGGGTCAAGGCCATTCTGCAGAGAATAAGGGAGCACTGGAAGAAGAGAAGAAGGGGTGGCCAGTGCCTTCATCTCCTGCAGCGTGAGATGCTATCTATGCATGCAGGTGACCTCAACTTGAGGAGCTAACTCAGCAGCCCAAGTGTCCTCCTGACCCACCAGCAGCCTCCCTTCCCCATCCCCAGCATCTTGCCCTGCCCTTCCGTGCACTCACCCATTGTCTTCTCTCCCACTAGGATTTCTGCACCACGTCATCCTCTGCTCTGCCTCCCAAGGCCAAGAGTCCTGCTATGCAAAGCCCTGTGAGCGTGCTGGCGCTGTCCCCCAACGCCACTCACCTCGTGTGGTCCCCCAGTGCCAGCCGGGACCCCCGTGCCTGGCCTCCGGTGGACTCGCTGCAGGTGTGGGTGTCAGAGGCACGGCAGTCGTGCACCGAGACGTGCCGGCAGCACGGGCTGGTCTGTGAGCCCACCTTCTTCAGGTTCCTCAACAAGAAGGACGTGTTTCTCCAGTGAGTTGGGACCTTCTTCCTTGTGTCCTCCTTGATGTATCCCATGGAGATGCCTTCAGGCCCCAGATGATGCAGGCAGGGTGCTGCCTGCAAAGCAGTCAATTATAGAATCGCAGACTCGTTTGTGTTGGAAGGGACCTTAAAGCCCACCCAGTTCCAACCCCTCTTACAGGCAGGGACACCTTCCACTGGAGCAGGTTGCTCCAAGCCTCTGTGTCCAACCTGGCATTGAACACTGCCAGGGATGGAGCAGCCACAGCTTCTCTGCACCCTCACAGGGAAGTCTGCCTAAGATCTCATCTCAGTCTCCTCTGCCAATTTAAAGCCATTACTTTCATGTGTTAGCCTTGACCAGCCTCACACTTCAGAAGGCAGCGATAGCCTTTCTAGGCACGTTTCTGCATCCCTCTCGCCCCGTTCCTCTCCACCTCCTCCATGCTCTCTCCTAGTCTCTCTTTTTTTATGTCTTTCTCTATAAAAGTGCATTTGGAACACAGAGCAGTGAAGTTTTAATGGAGTATAAATCTGCCACCATGCTCTGTGCTGCTCTGAGGGCAATTAAAATGTGAGCATCACTATTGCTGTCAGGCAGGTGCTGTGAGTCCCACTGACATTTTTATATGATAGATTAGATTTCACTCTCTTCCCTCCATTCGCTCTCTCCAGACCTCAAACTGAGCTGCTCAGGGACTCATCAGTCGAGAGGGGTTAGTGGGAAGGCAAGGTCAGTGCTGCTGCTCCATCTGAAGACACAGGCATGGGCGGGATGAGCAGGATGCTGAGATGAACACTGGGCATTTCTGCTGCTTCTTAGGGTGTTTGCTGGTGCCCACCACATTTTTGCTGGCTAATCCTGTTTAGCAGGAGTGATGTGTTCATCCATTGAACCCTTCTAGAGGACATCAGCTGCTGTGGGAGATGTCCATGGAGAGTGCAGACCTGTTGGTCCGTGGTGGGGGGATATAGAAGATCTGCGTGGATCTTTGTATGTTATTTCCTGAGCTGTCCATGTCCAACACAAGTGTTGGGGTGGTCTCTGGGCTGCAAGGTTGATTTGCAAGGCTCACCCCTTCCTGCATGGTATGTTAGGCTGATGACAAGCATTCATGACTAGCCATAGTGCTTATGGTTCCTGGTGCAACCAGCAAAGATCTGGCCCAGCACTTAGTGAAAGAACCTCTCTGAGAAGAGCTGAGCAGCACTGAAACCCCTTCAGTGAAACCCAGGCAACCTCTTCACTGGAACTGACCCACCTTTGTCTGCGTTCCCAGGCTCAGCATCACCTGCGACAGCACCGAGTATGAGATGAACCATCTTTACCCAGCAGTGGCCGAGAACGTCCATGAGTGCTACCTCCAGAAGGAGCCGCTGCTCTTCAGCTGCGCAGGCTACAGCACCAAGTACCGGCGCCTCTGCCCCTGCCGTGACTACCGCAAAGGACAAGTGGCTCTGTGCAGGGACTGCTTGTGACCTGGGGGCTGTGTCTGCGACACACAGCGTGCGACGAGTGGCTTTTTCTCAAAGCTTCTGCAATAGCTGAGGGAGGTGGGACAGGTCCCTCCCGGCGGGGGTCAGACTCTGGGGTTGTGTCGTCCACCAGTCAACTGTGAATGACCATGTCCTGACCTTTGGTTTCATTTTCTCCTTGAGGAGCATCGTCCAACCGCATGAACCCATCTGGACCTGGTGGTGCTGGGACAGGGTGGCGGGGAGAGGGGGGTGGGAGCATCCTTCCCCTCCTCTGGCAATGGGACAAGCCACCAGCAGACTGCAGTTTCTGGGGTTTCATCCTCTTTGAGCATCCGAGGTTGTTTTATTTATTGATTTATGTCTTTTTTAACCCTCCTCCCTGACAAGTGGTGAATTAAAGGGGAAGCAACACCCAGCTCTTCTGTGGGAGTCCTTGGGCAGAGCTATGTTGGGGGCATAGGGGGTCTGCCAGTGTCCACTTTGGTTGTGGAGCTGGGGGAGAAGAAAGCCCATATGAGTAGCAGGTTTGGATGGACACAGTGTGGTCTGCACCAGTGCTGCCCCCAGGATGAGACAGTGGGAGATGGATGTGCCCTCAGGAAGAGAAGGATGGGGCTGAGGGGGCCCTCAGGAAGGATGCTGGTCCCTTGGGCAATGGTGCTGGCTGGGCAGAGGTGCCCAAAGTGAGTCTCCCACCAGCCCTCAGGGTGCTCTCTGCCCTGCTGGGCTGTGCATGGAGCTGTACATCCCTCCATGGCCCGAGGCACTGGAGGTGGCCGCAGAAGTATGGGGAGTGCTCCATGTTTGAATGAGCAGTGTCCTATCTCAGCATGCCCCGGATGTCACAGGCACAGGCAGAGGTGAGCTCCAAGCAGCGTCTTCCATGATGGGCTTTTTCTTCCTTCATGCCACTTGCTTCACTGCAGGGGATTCTCTGGTGCTGGCATTTCACCCCATGGCAGGTCCCCTTGCTGGGTTAGTGCTGCCTGGGCTGACCTGGTTTGTAGGGTTGCTCACTGGAGCAAGTGTGTTGGTGCGCAGACCTCCTGTTGCTTGGAACCATTTGATGGTGAGCTTCCTGTGTCCCATAAAATGTGTGGCTTGAAGGTTACAGGCTGGAAACTCCCTCCTAGAACATCCCCACATGGAACAGATCCCAGCCCTGCAGGAGAGGTGGGGTGCAGCTTGTTCTGGCAGTATCACAAAAGGATCCCAGGCTCTAGTAGGCTTGGCACCCTGGCTTGAGGTGACTGATGGACAGCAGTGGCACGGCAGGATAAGGGCATGAGGTCTCCCCTGCCATCCAGCTACTCGCTGGATCTGTGTCATGCAGTCCTGGCATCTCCAGCCCATTCTCCCTGTGTCTTGACAGTTTGCAGCCAAGTTTGGGGACAAAATCCCATTCCTTCCACTGTGCAACAGTACTGGGCAGATCCCGGCTCCCCTTTGCCATCTCTCTACTCTGGTCCCAGGAAGGGGAACGCTACAAGGTGCTCGTGTCCTGCAGGCATCCCTTCACTGTGCCACATCCTGAGCCAGCTGAGGCGGGAGCTGGAGACGTTGCCATTATCCCAGAGCGATTTGTCATCTTCAGCGCAAAATTGTGCAGGCAGCCTCCATCCCGCAGGGGGAAGGATTGATTAAGTAATTCTTGTCTTGCAGCCAGCGTGTGTATAGATGAAAGTGCACAAACTTCCCTGCAGAGCTGAACACCCCGTGCCCCTCTGCAGCACCTTTCATCTCAGTCTCAAAGCCTGGTAAAGGCTCCTGCTGTGGGTGCTGGGTGGGCAGGAGCCAGCCTGGGATGTTTGTAAGCAGGAATCAGCAGTGATTCACTTCCTGAGGCTGTGAGCACCAAATAAACCCTGTTTTTATAAGGGATCTAAGTGAGCTTTAAAGACCAAGAGGCTCAGAATGCTTCTTGAGGCAGTGCTTATTGCACAGCAGCTCCTTGGGCACGTTTCTCCAGTAGTTCTGCTCAGATGCCTTTAAAATAGGCTTCAGCCCAGCACCTGCCTCCCACCGCAGAGTCACAATTATCCCCTGGCAGGAGCATTTTTCTCCAAGCTGAAAGAAAAGGCGGCTGGCTCACCTTCACTGCTGCCATGGGGAATAAGGATCTGTCTGGAACCCTGCTGGATCTTGAGCCAGCCTCTAAATTTGGGTGATGGGGCTGCGTAATACTCTGGTATTGCCTGTTGCTCGTGGATGCTGCATGTAACAGGGACTGGAGTGTGGATGCTCTGGCCTTGTCCCGCGTGGAGCATCCCCTGGGGGCAAGGGGTGCCTTGGTCTGTAAATCCCACCTGAGGACAAGGTGGGGGCTTGGCTGGTTCAGTAATGTCAAGCTGAGAATTAGTGGTGCCTTTGGGTGCAAAATTGGCACCAAATGGTTTGTGTTGTGTGGGGAGTGTACATCAGGGCTGCCTGTGTGGCTCCTGCAGCACTGCTGGTCCTGGACTCCCTGACATAGAGGTGGCTGCAAGAGACAGAGCTGCTGGGGGAGCAGGAGCTCCTGCAGGATTTGGTGTAAAAGAGAAGGGACTTTGTCACATGGAAGTGCTTTTTCTCCACCTGTTTCTGGCCCTGTGTCCAAGCAATTGCTGGAGCATCCTGCTGCCTTCCTGAGCTCTTGCCCGAGCAGCTCTCCAGCACTTGTGCTGGTCTCCCAGCCAGGACATACTTCTATCTGGAAGGGATGTCTGAGAACAATAGACATTAAATTCACTTTTTTGTTAAATAGAAGCATGGAAGAGATGTAAAGGGAAGCCGAAGCGCTGCCATGTGAAAGAGATTCTAATTACCATAGCTAATTACAAAGATCAAATCCTCAGCTGGGAAGGGCACACAGTGTCAAAGCTACGAATAAAATCATACCATTCAGAATCAAATGAGGTGCTACCAGCTACACGTTGATGCTGGTGGATTGGACAGTCTATTTAACAACCAGAGTGTGTGTGTAGGGAGCCCCTGGGGTCTCCTTGGGGCAATGAGTCCGGGCATCCCTGGTGGCACCCATTGGGCAGAACCTCCTGTAAGGTTTTATTCTTCAGCCCGTTTTCCTCTTCTGGCAGCAGTAAAACCAGGACAGGTGTGTCCAAAGAATGATACTGTTGTGGAAATCCATTTTCCATACCTAGAAATGGAGCCAGGGGCGATTTTTGTTTCTGAGCCTCCCTCTTGTTAGTAATTCCACTCAGAACTTTATTTTTGGAGTCTGGGGAGGATTTTTCCCCCCTGTTTCTAATGCTGATGGCATCAAACCCTTTCCTTGCCAGGGAAGCTGGAGTGGGGGGACTGGTAAGAGGGCCAGTGGTCCCAGCCAGGGGTCCCTGCACAGCATCCAGCTGCTGGCTGGTCACATCTCCCTGCATCAGCATCCTCTGCTGCAGAGGCTGCTCTTGGCTCCCAGAACAGCAGTTTGGGCTGTAAATCACAGCTGGAGGGAGGTAATGGGGCTGCTCTGCTCTTATCTGGGGCTTTATTAGGAAATCTTTAAGTGGCTTTTCCCTCCTGATCCCTCACTTATCGGCAGCCAGGTAAAGCGGCAAATTTCATCCACAATGTGGACAGTCCAGGCAAAGAGAAACCCATTTATTTCCCCTAGCGGGTTTATCGCTAGATCAAGGAGCTGGTGAAGATGTAAGCACCGGTGGTTATTTCCTCAGATGATGGATCTAGCTGCCACACAGCCTGTGGTAACCAAAGCACGCTGCCTGACAGGGATGTCTAATGGACCTACGGTCAGGACTACTGGCTCATATATTTCAAGGTCTTGATTTAATTGAGTCCTGTCTCCCTCGTGTCAGGCTTTTCTTCTCTTTTCCTTTTCTTTTATTAGTATTTTCCCCCCTTTAGAAAGACTTCCCAAAATAAACCCACACGTTTCATCTCCTGCCCCTTCCCTCATCGCTCTCTTTCAATTAGCAAATTGAAAAGCTGTCCTCAGACCCTGACTGAAAAGAGCAGTGAGATCTTTGCCTTTTTTCCGCCTTTTTTTCTCCTTTTTCCTTTCTTTTTCTTTTTTTCTGGTAGAAATGATGTGGGGGGAGGGTGTGTGTGAAAACCCCTTTCAAAGCTGTGGGGCTGAGCACTCCTTTTTGTATCAGCTGAAGCAGTGATGCCCAGTGACATTCACTGTGGCTCCTTAGTGGAAAGCCATTAAAACTCTGGATCAATGTTTTCTCAGGAGAGACAGAACCCCTTCAATGTTATTCCCCAGGCAGGCAGAGGAACACCAATGAGCTGTCCACAAAGCCAATTAAAACTGCTGAGGATGCATGTTCTGCCACCAATGCCTGTGGGGGAAAATGAGATGCCCCCCGGCCCAGACAGCACGGGAGCTGAGCCAGGATCTGCCCTCAGCATCCAGGTCTTTGGAAAAGGGGGAAAAATTAAAGGTTAGGAGGATGGGGAGAGGGAGAAGTGTTTCTTTTTGGGGGGGGATTAGGTGTATTTATAGGCCTTGATTTCCAGCCAGGACTCCCCACTGCCTGCAAATGGCTTCAGGAGGGCAAAAGCATGTGCATATTGTGGCCATTCCAAACACATGGCTTCTGGCTTTGGAAAGCCAGGAGGGCAGGGGGTGGTGGGATGTGCAGCCCCTCTCCTCATTGCCTCTTGGACAGTTCCCAGTACCTCTCGCCCTCTGGATCTCAACTCCCAGTAGAGACCAGTTGGAAACAGGACAGAGGTTTGCTTTAAGTTGTAGAGCGAGCCATCAGATGTATCAGCTTTTCTATAAATACAAAGCAGAAAACAGGAAATAACCATCTGCCCTAATTTGGTTCCTTTCATCTAAGGATTCAAAGCAGCTGACAGCATCTCTAAGAAATACAGAAAGACTCTGCAACCCGCCAGCCCCAATTCTTTCCCAAATGACCCCAATTTCATGTCACTGAGACTGGGACCTAGCATGTCAGCCCAGGAACGGGTGATGTTCTTGCAGCCTGATGTGGTGACATCCGGATCAGCGCCAGGAGGATTGTTTATTTACTCAATTAATGGAATTCAGTAATTTTCAAGGGAGTGTTGAGAAAGATAAGAGCAGTGTATTGTGCTGCATGCAGTGGTGGGAACAGGGGCAGGAGACATGCATGGGAGTGAGGAGAGCACAGCCATGCAGTGCTGGGGCAGATGTGAATCATAGAATCCCAGGCTGCTTTGGATTGGAGGGGCCTTAAAGTTAATCCAGTTCCAGCCCTCTGCCATGGCAGGAACATCTTCCACGCTCATCTCCCTCTCCCTGGCATTGCCAACCCTATACCTCTGCTATCCACTGAGCCCCTGTGTGGACTTTCCCCCTTGTCCTTTACTCTCCCCAATTCCGGCACGCTGGGATTTCCTTGCACAGTTTACCCTGGAAACAAGGGAAGATGTTGCACCAGTTTTACCTGTGAAGGGTCCTCCATCACCAGCCCCTCAGTGCATCAGCTCTCATGCAGCTGCAATGAAGATGTCCTCAGCCATGGCTCTCACAGCACCTCTGGCACTCTTCAAAGGCTCATTCAGTTTAGGTATTGCGGTTTGAGTCACCTCAGTTCCTGTCCCTAGGCATTGCCATCTCCCCATCTAGGTCAAATGAAAGGTGCTAAAGCGGAGCCTGGCTGGGTGTCACCAGCAGTAGCAGCGCCACAGCAATCTCTACATCACGTACAGTAGTGACCAGTCCTCTGCCCTTCCAGCTGTGGCCAGAAGTGGCCAGACAGAGGCTGGGCTTGGAACAAGATGTTCTTAAAAGAAATCTGGGAGGCAATGGATTTCTACACTTAATTAACTCAACAAATTAATCCCAATTAAAAGCTGTAATTGGGATTATAGTGGTTAATCATCTTCCCCCCCCCAAGCAACATCCGTGCTATCTGCTTTACTTCATTGTAAAAGCAGAGCACATGATGTTCCATGGCCCTGGCACCAGAACTACTACTGCCACCACCCTGGAGGGGGTTGGATCAGGTCTAGTCCTCCTAACATGCTGTTCCCCATAATGGAGGGTATGGAAAAGGTATTGGGGTTCTACTGGGTTAGGGAGCAGTGGAGGGAATAAATGTGATCAGCAGGTCTCTCCCTCTTGTATGGCTCTTGATCACATTTATTGTCCCAGGGGTACCAGTGGTCTCTGGAACCTTTGGAGTCCCAGCAGCAGCTCAGGACTGAGCCCAACACTGACTCCAAACCTCCCCTGCTTCCCCTCACTGCTCCTGAACCCAGCAGAACCCCAGTGCCTCTTCCCTATGCCCCTCTCCTGCTCCTGGAGCTCCCATGGGAACATTGCAGCACAGCTTTGTTATTCATAGAACGGTAGAATCCCAGTCCAGTTTGGTTTAGAAGGGATCTTAAAGCTCCTCCAGCTCCAACCCTGCCACGGGCAAGGACACCTTCCACTGGAGCAGCTTGCTCCAAGCCCCTGTGTCCAACCTGGCCTTGAACACTGCCAGGGATGGGGCAGCCACAGCTTCTCTGGGCACCCTGTGCCAGCACCTCAGCACCCTCACAGGGAAGAGCTTCTGCCTAAGAGCTCATCTCAGTCTCCCCCCTGGCAGGTTGAAGCCATTCCCTTGTCCTGTCTCCTTGGAGAATTTGCTTTCGGGGCTGTGGGGTCAGAACCATGGCTGGCAGCCACAACCCCACTGGGAAAGATGCTCCCAGTGCCAGTTTGGCTTTGAATCCTTACCTGTCCTGCTGAGAACTGGCCAGGGCACTAAAAGAGGCACTCCTGGAGATGTTCCACCCCAGGGTCTGGCTTCCAACATGGTTCTAAAGGGATATTGGATTCCCAGTATCCAGGATGCACAAAAGCAGTTGGGCAAAACACTATTAAATGCCCCGGAGAGGACAAACTGCAGCAGCCCCCGGAATCACTGCTGCCAACATTTAGCAGCACAGAAAATACAGGTTTATGCTTCTTACATTTGGCTCAGCTTTATCCGAAGCCTCAGAGAACTCGTGCACTGCAGATCCCAGGGGCTATCATCTCCAGCAGCGTGTTTTGCTGCAGAGGAAGGGCGATGCCGTTCGCATCCTCCTCCGGCCGCCCCGCATGCAGCCGGTGCCTTCGCACCTCCCCACCTCCAGCTCCTGCCATGAGGGGCTGGATCCGGTGCTGGAGATGCTATTTTGGTTGGGTGTTTTTGTTGGAAGTGTGGTTGAACAGGGAAAACAAATCCCTAGGACCTCGGTGGTATTTTTAGCCCCCGTATTGGTGACTCGCTCGAAATCAGTGCTGTGAAATAAAATTCATCTTCATCTTCTGTGCATCATCTTTACCAAGCTTGCCTCCTTCTCCTACCAGAGGGATGGTTTACAGCACTGCTTGTTTGGTGTGAGAGAGCACCAAGGACCTGCCAAATGGCCCCAATTACAGTACAGGGCTGTGAGAAACCGTCAGGCATGGGAATAAGGATGCAGATAAGGATGGGGAGTGGCATAGTGTGGGCAGAAGAAAGAAAAATTGATGTTGTCTCTTGTTGAGTCCACAGGAAGCCTCTGCCCCATCTGGCTACTCAGGCACCTGGGCAGACATGGTCTGTGCAGCTGCAGTGAGCTGCACTGGTTTTACTGGTTTGCTTGATGGACAGAGCTCCTTCAGGGAACTGAGGAAGATGCTGGGGACCCCAAGGATCTCTCCAGTTGCTTTGGAAACCCCTGAGCAACACCTTACCTCCCCTGGATGGGGAAGGAGAAGTGTTATTGCCATAGAGACTGATGAGAGAGTTGAAAACTGGCTGCCATGGAAACCAGTTTGGAAGTCTGTGGGGCCATCCCACTGGGCTGGTGCCCAGGTGATAGGGATGGTGCTGGTCCATACAGCATGGGATGGCTGGGACAGTTGGATGCTCAAGAGCAGGGCTGAGTCCCACTGCATCCCCCAAATGGGCTAGTAGGGAGGTCAAACTGAAGTTACACAGCCCCAAACTGGGGAACTCAGCAGCCCAAACTGGAGTAATGTAGGCTGATGGGGAAAGAGATGATGGATATTTCTGGGCTCTCGACCACAAAACCTGACTGAATTCCACAGAAACACACACATTAAATGGGCTGAGGATGGAAATGCAGCATGAGCCACATCTCCCAAGAGAAATTACGTGTTGCTGGGAGAGCAGAGCAGGATGGGGATGAGGGGCTGGCAGGAGCTGCAGGAGGGATGGGGGATGTTCTCAGCTTGGCAGCAGTGGTTAGCTCTTCCTCCCCACCCAGAACCAATAAAGCATCTCCTGTTTGGGTTTTTACTTGTTTTGCTTCCTTTGGGAAAACAAGGGAGGCCTCATCACCTCTCCTGAGCCTCTTGTTTGCAAGAGAGAGGTGCCCTCAGTGGGGACTGAGGTGGCTTTTTCCACCCTTCCCATGCTCTCTGTGCCATGTTTCATACATCCCAGGATGTCTCTGTGCCCTTCCAGCCCTGCCTCTGGCACAGACCAGGCTGGCATGTGCAGGGTGATGGGGTTGAGTGTCACCTCCTGCCACCCACTCTAGAGGAGAAACAGCTCTGTCTTCTGCTGTGTCCCATGCTCACCTTTCCCCTGCATCCAGGAGCATCTTCTGGGACAGGGACCCTCCACGTGCAGGTGATGAGCACCTCACCATGAGCTGGTCATGATAACAACACAAGACCTAGTAGGGGCCAATGAAGACTCCTTGCAGCTGTGGTCCTAAAATCGCCTTTCTGCCCTTGTTACCTATCCCCGGGGGTCCAGAGGCAGCAGCCTGGAGCCAGCCTGACCCCCAGCGAGCCCACCCCATAGTGCAGGGAGCGTGGGAGAAGCTGGATCCCATAAAGGGCTGTTAGAGGTGATTGAGGCTGCGCTGCTGCAGGTATGAGGCTCTGGGTTATCCATAGGGAGTGTTTGGGAGCCCCAGGGCTGGCTCAGTGAGTTGATATCCCCACCCCTGTGGGGAGGTTGGGGCAGTGTTAGCAGCAACATGGGTGATGGTTTGGGGTCTCCTCCCTCCTGACAGCCAGCCTGTGCCTCAGGAGCCAGGCTGAGCTGGGCAAGGCTTGTGGCTGGGAGCCCAGCTTTAAGGGGTAGAGCCTCCTGTTGCTTCTGAGCCCCAAAACCTGATCTCTGCAGCAGGAGGAGGGATGGAGGGGCTGTGCCGCCTTCCCCAGGCTCTGCTGAGCTGATGCCCAAGAGCTCAGTTCCTCTTCCCCAGGGCTGAGCACAGCTCTCACACTTAACTGCAACCTCAGGATGCCCTTTAAATTTTTAATGCCTCAATAAAGCAGTAATTACAAACACTGCAATTTGAGATTTTAAGCAGAAAGCATCAACTTCCAGGGTTTAATTATTCAACAGAAATTAATGAAAGCATGGCTGGATCCTGCTGGCTCTCTTGGCTTTTCCTAGTGGATCTGGTGTGGATCTGCTTTGCTCTGGGGAGGACGAAGCCCATCTCCATTGCCTTGGGGCTACTGGGTGCCTCACCAGCCAAGACAGGGGTGTGTGGGAGCCTGGCTGGGGGGGCACCAATGTGCTGGGCTGGGGGGGTGCAGTGAGGTTCTCTTCTGATCCCTGCAGGATTTCCAGCTAAGGCAGTGCAGGATCCCAGCTCCAGCATGGATCCTGTCTGAGACTGAGCTCGAGTCTTTGCCTTCTGGAGCTTTCTGCAGCTTTCTCTGTGCTCTGAGCTCCCTGGAAAGATTTCAGTGTGCAGCTCAAAACCACCTTTGCTGGGGAATGGGTCTGTTGAGACCAGGAGTGCTCCCAGGGCTGATTAAATACAGCAAAACCATTGGTGTCTTGGCAAAGCTTGTGGATTCAGGCCAGCTGATGGAGGAGGACAAGGGACAGGGGAACAGGGGGACAAAATGCTCCTTGCCAGGAGTGGGGTTGAGCTGAGTTGGGACCCGTCAGGGTTCTCCAATTCCTTGCAGCCACCTCAGCTCTTTCCCCACCTGCACAAAGCCCCTTTTCCACAAGGCACCAGCCCGTTGCTTCATCCCATCCTCAGCAGCATGTTCACAGGGCGATGGCCTTCAGCAACCGGCATTGGATAAGGTCTCAAGGAAGCATGCTTGCTAGGAAAGCAAGTTGTTGTTGCCGTTATTAATAGTTAACTGTCATAACTTCATTAAGAAGCAAACTTGCCTGATCAACCATCTGCAGCGAGGTGGTAAGAACCCGGCAGCAGCCAGGGCTCCTTGCGATATGGAAGTGGCTGGATTTAATGGGTGCACAAATTGGAGAGAGTGGAGGAGGCGGTGGCGAGGGATGGTGTGAAGCGGGGTGGAGATGACGGCTCTGCTGAGGAGGTGTTGGGATGGCGAGGGAACGGGGCCTCATTTGAAAGGGAAATGAAGGCATCATCTGCAGAGCCTGATGAGCTGTGCGGGAGGTGATGGAGCGTGGGAGCACAGCCTGCGGGAGCAGGTCCTCATGCAGAGGAGGCTGTGGTAGCCCCTGAGGAGCCAGGGCATGATCTGCTGCCCATTATCTCCTTTTCCATCTTCCTGCTCATCAAAGCCTTGTGTTACACCGTTCAGGATATACTTAAGGAAGGTGATGGCAATGACTTCTGAAACAGGAGTGATGGGAAGAGGTGGATGGGAAGGAGAGATGATGATGGTGATCAGGGTGAGGTCTGTGGTCAAGCAGGTGGCACCCATGGTGCTCATGCTGTGACACTGCTGACACCTCCATTTGTGTCCCCAAGTGGGTCTCATCGCCTGTGGGATGGCTCTTTTGGCCTGCCTGCATGTAATGAGAGGGTTGGGGACTTTGTAGGCAGTTTCTGCCTGTGATTGGGCAGCAAGTCTGTTTCTTGGAGTATGGGGTAGTGCAGGCAGCCTGCAGGAAGGACAGGGTATAACCAGCTCCATCCCTGTGCTGGGGATGCTCCTTTTCCATGAGTATTTTCTCATTCCCATTCCATTAAGCACAGCATCAGTGGTTCCTGGATGGAAACACAACTCCTTGGTCTCTGTCCCATAGGCTGCTGTCTGCTGGGCTGGAAACAGAAGAGAACAGGGTTTCCATGAGGGGTGAGCCAAGGAGTGATTTAACTGACAGTTAATCAGCTGTGATAGTGGTGGCCCGGGTGACAACCTGGCTGCTCCCTGCCAGCTCCACAGGGAGCCTTCAGAGCTCTGACAGCTATCACTTGGGGTTGTTTATTTGGGTCTTAACTTTGATTTCATTTCAGTAGTTTATAAAGACAAAAAATCATTCCCGGGCACTTCATTCAAGGGAAAAAAGAAAAAGCCAAAATGGGGCAGTTTGAAGTTGTCAAAGTGATCTTCCATCCCTTCAGGATAATCTCACAAAACTGACCTAGATTTTACAAGGCACTCTGGCTTTCAAAGAGCCGCCTGTCTCTGCAGAAGATGGGGCTGTAAAATACATACAATTTGCCCCCTCAGTAGTTTTACAAAACCTGTACCTTGCCTCGTTCCTGTAGGATCTCTCAGGGCACGATGCTCTGTGGGATGTGAGGCGGTGTGTTTTTAGGGGTGGGGGTAGCAAATAGGGCAGAACTAGGGTGTTGTGGGGCTGTGCTGCCCCATGGTCACTGAGACCTGTGAGATGTTTGGTGCATGGATGAGGCACTGAACAGTCTGGGGATCACAGAATCCCAGGCTGGTTTGTGTTGGAAGGGATCTTAAAGCTCCTCCAGCTGCAACCCCTGCCACAGGCAGGGACACCGGCCACTAGAGCAGCTTGCTCCAAACTCTGTCCAGCCTGGCCTTGAACACTGCAGGGATGTTCCGGCCTAGCTGGGACTCAGCTGCAGTTCAACAAATGGATATAGTGGAGGAAGTAAAGAGCAGCTCTCTCCTGATCTGAGATTAAATGCTCTGAAACTCAAATCCAGTGTGAACAAAAGGTCTTGCCAGATCCCAGCAAGCCCCAAAGCCTGCCCAGGGCTGGGTGGGAAAACAGATCCCACAGGCTGTGATCCATCTGTGTGCTCCTGGTTTTCCTGATCTCAGTAACCCCTTGCCCCAGTACTGCTCAGCACCCATCATGCTATGACTCCCAGACCTGGATGATGCTGAACGTTGCTTGGGCCATGTGCCATGGGACCTATGGTGGGTGGCCACATGCAGGGGCTCAGCCAGCTCTTGAGGCCACCCATAGGCACTTGCATCCATGTATGTCCCCATGCTGCGAGGTGTTGGGAGAAGCAAAGCTCTTTGGGTCTGATTTCACTTAAAAGGTACCTGCTGGGTGTGTTGTGGTGAGGGCACAGTCTGGAGGGGCTGGGAACCACAGAGCAGATGGGATGCTGGAGGGGGGCAGAGGGTGAAAAACGATGGCTGATTCTGTGCCCTCGAGCTGTCTGGAGTGGCAGGGAGGGCTGTTAGCATTCACACCAGGGAGGATTGCAATCAGGGTGATGGAGAGGCCAATGCTGGGTTAATTGCTGCTTCCTTGTTTATGTAGTTGATAGGTTGGGTGCTGGAGAAGAAGGCAAAGGCAACACTGGGCTGTGTATGTGGAGAAAAAGCTGGCTGGCACTGAGCTCCCAGCTATTGCCTTATGGACTGTGCTCGGCTTATCCTCATTTTCTGATAGTGGCCATGAATTAATGATGATCATGAAAGGATCTTGTTGATTGTTCAGGGTTCCCACCAGCTACAGGGACTGGAGGTGGGGAGAGCTACAGGAGCAATCATCACAGGTCCTGTCCTTGGATGTCCAGGAGTAGATGAGCAGGTAGGAGAGATCTTGGATCAGCACCATTCAGTGCCTGCGGCTGCTGCTCAGAGCCATTCCTGCCACATCTGGATTTGCATCTGGCACAGGGCAATTCTAGTTGTGGGATGCTCGTGGTCCCCATGAGAGGCTGCAATGGGTGCAGCTGGACTTGCTCAGTCAAACATCATCAGTGAACAGCCCCCAGGACATGCCCCAGGAGCTGGTCCTGCACTGAGCAGGGAGGAACAGGACCCTGACAGGTCTCTTCACAAACTGTAGAGCCCTCACCCTCTCCTCTTGCCAATCCTCTGGAGCTGAGCCACTCATGAATTGGTAATGGAAGAAACTACATTTGAATCTGAGATTTTTGGGGGGATTCAATTTAATTTTTTCATCTGACCTGATTAAAGCACTACTCATGCTGCCTGACTTACATTTTGGTTATTCATTCCATCATATTCTGCTTGAACCCTGCATTGGATTCAGGTAGCAGCAGAGCCCATGGCTGCAAGCCAGGCATCCCAGCACTGTTCCTGTTCTTTTTGGGGGCAGACCCCGCTCTCATTGGAACCTATGAAGGTCTCAGCTCTGTTTTTGTTACTAGTGTGGGTGAGGGAATTGAATGTTACTGTCTTGCAGAAAGCACCAAGCTTGGGATGGGGTCTGTAAAGGTGTTGGGGGGCAAAAGCTGAATGGAGAAATGGTAGATCTGAGGTCTCCTTGTGGGAAGAGAAAAGAAAGAGAAGTGATGTTGAGGTTCAGGCAGCATAAGTACCAGTCCCAGGCAATAATGGCTCACAGCTGTGGCAGGGACCTAAAGGAAGATGCTCACAGTTCTGCCAATGCCAAAAGGGAACAGTCTCCTCTTCAGGACCCTTCGGACCCTCCTTCCTCTTGAGATAGGTCCCTCCCAAACCCTGTGGCTATGTCTGGGCTTGCTTGAGGGCAGCACAAGCAGCCCGCATGAACTTTTGACCACTCAAAGGCCTCAGAAATAAGAAATGGACTATGCTCATGTCATGGGGGATGTCTCCCCAAATCCACAGCCACCCTGTCCAGATGTGCAACTGGGAAGAGGCAAGAGCTCTGGTGTAGGCACTGGTTTGGGGCACCAGAGCTTCTTCTAGCTATCAAAATAGAATTGTTTTTTTTCCACTGAAGCATAATGTGCAAAAATTGGCTGTTTCCTTCAATGGGTAATTAATGATGGGGCAAAATGGGCCCACCTGAGGGATGGACGCTGCACTGCCTGATGCTCCTTGTTGTCACAGTGCTGACAACCAGGGCTTTGGTCCGAGTGAGAGCCTGTGTGAAGTGAGCTGTAGGGCAGCTCCAAAGGCATGGGAAAACCCAGAACATTTACAGTTTGCATCAGTTCTTATTTCATGTCCTCCTCAAAGCTTAACAGCTTTGCAATCTCCGCAGCAGCTTCCCAGGGTCTGAAGGGGGCTCCAAGGATGCTGGAGAGGAACTCTTCATCAGGGACTGTAGCGACAGGACAAGGGGTGATGGGTTCAAACTGAAACAGGGAAGTTCAGGTTAAATGTGAAAAAGTTCTTCCTGGGTGCATCCCCCTGGCAGGAGATGGAACCCAAGAGCATCAAGGGGCTCTTCTGCCTTGAGGAAAAGAAGACGCATGGTTATTTCCAAAACAGGTTGCTGTAGGCAGGCTGCCTGTGAAGTAGGCAGTTACCTTCCAAAAATGGGGAAGTGGGGGAGAGAGGAAGAGAAAAACAAGCCAGATCAAAGCATGGACTGCGCCAAAAGTGCCTTCTATTTATGATTTAACAAGGTCACCAATAATCCCTGCAGCTACAAGCACATAAAAATTGATTCTTTCCTGAAAAGATTGATGGATTCGTGGTCAGGGCATGTTCTCTGATCCTGCTGCCCTCCAGACATTGCTGGAATTTATGGAGATGCTATGCATTTCTCTGTAGAGGATTAAAGAGCTTCTCCAAAATCGAGCCAGCACTTTCTGTTCAGACCTGGGGTCCTGGGACGTTGCTGTGTATAAAGGAAATGTTTCCTCCAGCTGCTGAGCCCTCTTTCCACAGGTAAATGACTTCACTTTGCAATCTGCCTGCTGTGGGTCAGAGGCTCTTTATCCTACCCTATGCCTTGGTGCGGGGCGAGTGGGGCTGATGCTCATCCTGTGGCACATGCAAGAAACCTTAACCCTGCTGGTAATATCCCACTGGAGCTCAGTGTGGAGTGAGGTGATGCAGTGCAGACTTGTCCCTGCATCTGCCTTCCAAGACTTGGGTGGTACGGTCAGAACATTTTCAGTGAAGACTGAGGCAAAGAAATCATTAAGAGCCTCAGCCTTCTCCATATCCATGGTAGCCAGTTCTCCTGATGGTTTCTGAAGAGAGCCCATGTTGTCCCTAGCCTGTCTTTTATTTGCAATGTAC